>BDUI01055005.1:0-12310 GCA_002335545.1 Apodemus speciosus | reverse complement strand
TCCCACTCATACGCAAACAGATGACAGTAATTTTTAATAAAGGTAAATTTGTCCCCTGAAATTTAGGTTACCATAGGCTCTACCCCAGAACATGCATCCGGATCCCTCCTCTCCTGTACTCAACTCAAGTATTCAACTCTGTTGTCCTCCTCCTCTGCAACTGGGGAGAATCAAAATCAATCTCTCCCCCTCCCCATCTCCCTATCCCCCTCCTTTTCCCCTCCCCCTCTCTCTCCTTGTTCTTTTAGCTCCTTTATCTTCTGTGCCCTTTTGTAATCTTTCCCCTCCCCCTCCAAACATACAAATCTCTCCCTGCATCCCAGAGTCTCTGCCTCCACTGCATCTGATCACTCAGGACTCCGTGCAGCCTTCCRGCTTGTCTCATACCTTGAAAAGCAAGTCTCARATGTGGGTATCTAACCTTGACCRGCTCRCTAACAACTCGATTTTATATTAGTATTTTAAGTTACATTATTTGTTTACAGATTTGAGAGGTGCGTGTGTCTGTGTCTGTGTGCACGTGTGTGTGTGTGTGTCTGTGTGCACGTGTCTGTGTGTCTGGTGTCATGCATGCCATGGCTGCTCATGTGAAGGTCAAAGGGTAACTTGAAAGAGTCCGTTCTCTCCCCACACCATGTGGCCCCGGGAATCAAGCTCAGGTCATCAGGCTTGACCACAGCCCCCTTCCCTGCTTTATCACCGGCCCCTGACTCCATCTTGGTAGTTTCTGCCCACTTCTGACTCGCTCTTAGCATGTCTCATGGTAAACTCAGCAGCGCCCCCCTCCGACTCCTGCTGGTCAGACCCTTTCCCCACTAACTAGCTTTACACGTCTGAACGTTTCCACATTCACCTGTAACCAGTGCCTGTGCCCTCTAATTCTACTTCCACACACCTTCCCTCCTCAGATCTTCCCTGCACTGGCCATTTGTGCCCTATTTAAGTCAACAAATGTCCATCAAGCTCGCTGTTGGCACCCAGTCGCTCTCCACTCCTACCTAACTTTGATGTCAGAATCAGAGGAGCGTTCTGTAGCTTAGCTCGTGGTCCATGGTTTCCGCCCCTCAAACCTTCAGTGGTTTTCTGTTCTTGGCAAGTTAAGACCAACGGCTTGTATATCCGTATCACAGCCGGTGAGACTCAGCTCAGCGCTCCAGCTTCATCCTGCAGGACTCTATTTCCTCTGCTCCCACCCAACCTCAGCCCTCTGCCTCCCCCGCCCCCGTCCTTCAGGGCCAGCTCACATGCACACAATGGGTGACTTAATTTCCAATCCATTGAATCAGCTGCAATCTCATTATCCCTGTTACTTGTTTATGTGTCTTTTAGATTCCCACTAACGTTATTGGACTAAACTTCTTARTCTAACCTTGAATTATAATCRTCTCATTTACGACTGTTATGCCTGAAAGTTTTAGCAGTAACTTGCYCTAATGCCAGCAGTGAAGTAGCACTTGTTGATTAAATCAACAATTAGAACTTACATTTGAGTCCACAATTTTTATAGCTTTTATGCATTATTAAGGTTCAAACATTTAATTGCAGATAATACTGCAAAGGAGAAACAGTATAAGAATGACTATTAAAGCAATAAATTTTTAAATTTTTCACTTCCAAATAAAAACCTAATGGCAGATAAGTGCTGATAAAACAGTGACCTGCTTTGCATTAGATACTTTCAATTTCCTTCCATAAATCTTTCTCATAAYATTTTTAACCAATTTAGCTTATCCAAATTCATGTAATGTGGTGTATTAGTTAAATTAGTAGAGATAATACCTTAAAATCTTTAATTCTCAGCTTCTCTGAAAAYTGCATGTCTTAACAGCTCTAAGGAATGAATTCTCCATGCTTGTAAAACTTTCTCTGAATACTTGATTGCCCATTAGAGTCTTGGTGTTGAGATACAGGATTCCTGATTAGTTATATTGGATATCATTTAGTCTGCCTATATACTGATTGCTTTCATTTGTTTCAGATTGTGGTGGGTTGTGAGGCCACTTCTTGTGGTGACCTTCATTCCGTAATGCTGGAGTACACTAAGGACGCGAGGTTAGTGAAATCAGTTTACATTTCTTCCAAACCTGAAAACATAATTCAAATGTGGGGCTGATGTTAAGGTAGCTACTTGCAAAGAAGCAATTCTGTGTATGGAAAGCAGAAGTTTTCAGGAGATTGTGGTACACCTGTGGCACACTGGGGAGACTGGGGCTGCCTAGGGAGGCCTGGTCAGCTTGCGTGAATATTCATGAAACTAATTAGCATAAAACTTACATATGTGTCTTTACGTTCTTCTTTCAAACCAAAGGGAAAAACTCAGTTTTCACACTGGGCAGCTGCTTTTTATTTTAAAATAAGATACCAACTTTGTTCTCCTATAACTATTTGCTTCATGGTGCTCATTTTTATCCAACCTTCAGAAGATTTTTTAATAGGCAGATGATCTGAATATGCTCCAACTGGTGTCCTGACTCCTAAAACACATTAGCAGTGGTGGATGGAGCCTGGCAGGGGGCGTTTCCCTTGTAGATAGCTAACACCATCACTATGAGAACTTAATTATTTTATGCTAAGTTACTTGGTTCTCTGTATGTTTCTTTTCTTTTTCTTTCTTTCTTTTTTTTTTTGAAGCTCTTGTATTCTTAAAAATGTATTTATTTCCTCTTTTTTGTATTGCCCCTTTCGTGGTTTAAGGGTTAAGGAAATTGAGCTTACCCCTCTGGCTACCCGGAAAAGAATTAGACACACACACACACACACACACACACACACACACACACACGCACAATCCAACACATTCCAGGAGGTGCAAAACCAACAGATGGCTCCTAGCGCCAGTAGAATCGTCAGTGGAATCTGCTACACTCGACATCAGCTTGCTCGCTGTGAGGTGTAGAAAGTGCTGTTCGTGCTGTTCGCTAACTGCGTGGTGGAGAGAAAGCAATAGAAGAGAGAGCCATAATGCTGACCTCTCTGTATGTTTCTAATGAGAAGTTACTTAAACCCATTCTTTTTGTTGTTGTTGTTGTTTTGGGRGTGGGGGGTTCTGAGACAGAGTTTCTCTGTGTAGCCCTGGCTGTCCTGGAACTCACTCTGTTAGACCAGGCTGGCCTCGAACTCAGAAATCCGCCTGTCTCTGTCCCCCAAGTGCTGGGATTAAAGGCGTGCGCCACCACTGCCCGGCTACTTAAACCCATTCTTGTATATGCTGTTATTTTATTCTGTTGTCTGTGAATACATTTACATATTTTAATGTAGYTTTAAAGAGTCAACATGCATCTAATGAGAAGGGTTTCTTTCTTTTTGGTTTTGTTATTTATGCTATGAGAATTTCACACATATATACAAGGTATTTTATYATWTCCATCCTCTCTCCTCCTTGCAGGACACACCCCCACAGCCTTACTAATTCATTTTCTCTCCTTTTTTAACCCACTCATTCCTCTAAGAGCAGTTCCTATGTGCATGAGTGTAGGGCTATCCACTGGAGTATGAGCGACCCACAAGAGGTTTGGGGTTTTCATTTTGGTGTGATTTTTTTCTTAATATTTCAAATGTTTTTAATTGAAATGGAGATAAATTGCTTTCCCCCCTCCCTCTTCTCTCCCCATCACCCAACCTTTTATTCTCCCTCAAACCCCTCCAATGAAATATTTTATGAGGGATAGCTTTTTATTTTGTATAGAATATATATATTTTAATTGAAATATTATTACATCATTTCTCCCATTTCCTCTCTTCCACTCCCTCTCAAATTCATGGCCTCTTTTTCTTTGTTATTACATGCATGTATAGATGTGTAGATATATCTCTTTAATTATTATTATTATATACATGCATGTATGTAATACATTATTACATTTGTCTATGTCTTCATGTGTAGACATAAATATGATGAGTTCATTTAATGTTACTTGTAGGTATATAATTTTAGGGTTATATTTTAAATTATTTTTAGTGATTCAATGATCTATAGTCATATGTAAATTCCAAGTGACTAAATCTTTAAAGAGGGGTACCTAGAATGATGGTTCGGCGTGAAGAACACGGGCCGCTCTTCCAAAGGACCCAGGTGCAGTTCCCAGCACTCAGTGGCTCACACCTGTCTGTAATTCCAGTCCCAGTAGGATTGCCTCTTCAGCCTATGCAGGAACTGCACACATGTACTGCCCATGCATACATGCAAGCAAACATTCGTACACATGAAATAGAAATAAGTCTTTTTTACAAAGGAAATTCACACACAATGATCTAATCCTATCCCAACGCGTTGCCTGACATATTAATCACACGCTCCTTCTGACTTGTCTGATGCAGCCCTCTTTATGGCTACAGGTCCGACTCCTGGCAGCTCGTGCAGACCCAGTGCCTGCCCTCCTCTTCCAATAGCATCGGCTGCTCCCCGTTCCAGTTCCACGAGGCCACCATTTATAATGCTGTCAACAGCTCAAGCTGGAAGAGGATCACCATCCAGCTGCCGGACCACGTCTCCTCAAGGTGGGTCGTCCAGAGGTCAGCCAGTGGGACTGTCGGACAGTCTCTACACACTGGCTCTCAGCCTTCCTGAGGCTTTAATACAGGTCTTCATGTTGTGGTAACGCCAACCATAAAATTCTTTTTGTTGYTGCTTCATAACTATAAATTTGCTGCTGTTACACATTGTAATGCAAATACCTGTGTTTTCTGACACCCTTAGGCGGCCTCTGTGAAAGTGTTGTTTGACCCCATAGGGGTCAAGACCCACATGTTGAAAACCTCTGCTCTACTCAGTCATGCAGAAAGATGAGAACAGAATTTTAGCTGCAGCCTGGGGACCCTTTCTTCTTCTTACCATCCTGTGTCCCAAGAAAAAGATGGGAACATGTTTGTGCATCACTCACAGAGCTCAGACTTTCTTTTAACTACATGTCATCCCTGTGCAGCATTTACTCAAACACCCGGAATGCTAGCTTCCACACAGAGGCTAACTTTGGGTCCAAACACCCGGAATGCTAGCTTCCACACAGAGACTAACTTTGGGTCCAAACACCCGGAATGCTAGCTTCCACACAGAGGCTAACGTTGGGTYCAAACACCCCGAATGCTAGCTTCCACACAGAGGCTAACGTTGGGTCCGATTCTGCCCTAGCGCTCCATCCTGCCAAAGGCTCGTGTGGACATACAGACCTCCTGGGTTGCCAGGTCCCAGGAGGCTGAGGATTCATAGCATATTGTGTGACTTTCTCAGGAGCAGCATTCACTTCACTGGAAGAACTAGGAAATATATGCTTCTTTAATTTTATACATATATGTATATATGTGCGCACACTCACACACACACACAGAGAGAGAGAGAGAGACAGACAGAATCACTGTAGAATGAAATAGGAAATTCTCATAAAAGTTGAATCGAAGGACTAATACTCTGGCTTCCACACACATCACATACAAACACACACATGCCTAGGCACATAGGTATAGGAAGAGAAAACCTTAGAGAAGATCCAGCTCTCAGAAGAGCATGTGAGGACTCACACCCAATGCTGGGAAATGTGTCAGCTCCCTGCTTTTGGGGTGCTTTGAGTAGAACTTTGAGATCTTTCCTCAGATCCCCATTCCCACAGGCAGAGGCTAGCCTGTTGACTTTGATTCCCTTTGGTCTCCCAGTGCCACACAGTTCCGCTGGATCCAGAAGGGAGAGGAAACCGAGAAGCAAGGCTGGGCCATCGACCAYGTCTACATCGGGGAGGCTTGTCCCAAGCTCTGCAGCGGGCATGGCTACTGCACCACRGGGGCTGTCTGCATCTGTGACGAAAGCTTCCAAGGTCTGAACCCGGCCTGTTCCTGAAGCAGACACTGCGGGCTCCTTATGTTACGTACAGGACACTGGGAAGTGGGTGGGACAGCCAGGCTGAGGGGCAAAGGCGGCTGACACAATCTCTGACCTCTAGGTTATTATCTTGGAATGAATTCTCAGCCTTGAGCTATGTTACTGAAAGCATTTTAAATTAATTTTTTAGGCCTACARAGCACCAGCTTTGGTTATGATATTTACATATCTGTTCCCCTCCCTACACACACCCAGTAGTTCCCCACCTGCTTCCTGAAACCCAATTTTTAAAGAAGACTGAGGAGTTGGGAGGATGACTCCTCGGGCAGTAAAGCACTTGGCTTGCAAGCTCAAGGRCCTGAGTTCAATCCCAGAACTCACATAAAAATGCYAGGCMTGGTGTTAAAGACACGRATACTGTAAGCACTGGGGKCACAGAGAAAGGAGCTTCCTGAGGGCTCACCTGGCTGCTRGTCTAGACTAGCCGATGAGCCCCAGTCAGTTAGAAAATACCTCAAAGGAGGTGGGTGACATTCATGACAATGACATCTGAGGTTGTCCCCTGCCCACTGTATACACGCACACAAGTATGTGCCCACACATACTCAAAGACACCTCACATCTATGCATTTTTTAAAAAGGGTAAAATCAACTTGATAGATTCTGAGCATAATGATTGACATTTGTAAGTAGACAAGKCAGGATCAATCCACACAGCAGACCCTGTGGGGCCCTTTGTTCCCTGTCTTTCACATGAGCTTCCTGTCCCAGCTATGCCCAACTCTCTGCTTCCTCTTCGGGCGGCCTTGTCTTCATCAGCATCTACCTGACTCCACCTTCCAGCCCACCTCACCCCGTTGTAGCTGGTGACCCGAGTGCCTGACCACTCCGGGGAAACAAGTCCCATCATACAACCAAGTTAATTTCCACTGCTTGGGCTTCTAGAGGCCAAATGTCTGTGACAGTGTCATGGTGGGGAAAGCCTGGCAGTCACCCAGACTCCTCAACAGGCTCCAAACCCCACCTCACACAYTCACCRYGACTCCCTCATAGCTTAATAATTAAAGCYGACAAATCTTTGAACTTTATAAAGCCCTGGTTTTACTACTTGTATAGACTACATCCATTCTTTAGAGTTAGCCATCTAAGTGACCTGTGGTTAAGGAGACCAGTCCCATGTGATAATAAGAGAAGTGAGGCTCAGAGGTTAAGTATTAAGTSTTAAAAGCACAGAGCTGGTAAAAATGACCAGGTCCTGGATTTTTCTTCCCAATCAACATTGCCAGTTCTCACAGCTGAGAGATATATCTAAAGAAGATAAAAATTATACTGCTTCCCCCAAGAAYACAATGTTTAGAATATATATGTTGGAACTCTACAGGGAGATCCATTTAGATTTCTTGCTTGGTGCTGTCTTTGCCTCCAGATGAAATGGATATGATTAGACGCCTACACATCTCTGATGTTGAAATTACTTTCCCGCCTGCTGCCCCACCCCCCACCCCCGCCCCGTTATCACTACTGCCAAGACCAGCTGAGTCTGCCTGGTTATTAGCTGAAGAATCTCAACTTTGGGCAAATTAATAAATCAAATGTCTCATGAGAAGGCCTGGCTGTCTGGAMTTTTCCCTCTTCCCTGATCCAACAGAAGTAGGGCCTTTTTATTTTGAATTATTGAGGGCATTTAGTAAACGTGTATAGTTCAAATCAAGAAGAAATGTAAGGATGCACACATTCACTAGCTTAATGTCTGACACACCAGCCTCACCTTAGTGGCTCCTGAGAGACAGTGCCAGTGTTTTTATTATTCATGTATTTATCCCAGCATCCTTGCTGATGATTGAAAAGGTACCAAGAGTTGTGTTAGGTGCTGGAATCCAACAAGGAATTAAAACATAGACTCTGCTCTCAGGACTCATTAAGTAGAGAGTGGGACGTAGAACAAGAACACAGCATATCTAGTTCTGCAAAATCGTACTGGGAAAAAAGGAAATTAGATTGGCCTCCTATACCAGGAAGAAAGCTCCCTGCAGAGACTCACCACTGGTGAACACACAGCCTGGCCAGATGCTGTAGCGTTTAAACAATAGATTGGCACAAGCAGTGGATATGTTCATATGCACATGTTTAAGCATCGACTCAAAAGTAATAGGATTTGCTCAAAGTAAGCCAATAATTACCTAAATACAAGAGAAATGATTGCTTCAGGGAGCGGGCCTGCCTGGCACTTCACTGTTCGTGCCTAAGAGTGGCTCAGACCAGAAAGTGAATATTGTTCTTATTCTTGGAGGGCTGTGTCTACTCCACCTGATTCCGGTCTCTGTGAATATTCCTCTCCCCCAGGCGACGACTGCTCTGTCTTCAGTCACGAGCTTCCTAGCTACATTAAAGATAATTTTGAATCAGCGAGAGTCACTGAAGCCAACTGGGAAACGATCCAGGGTGGCGTCATCGGAAGCGGCTGCGGGCAGCTGGCGCCCTATGCCCACGGAGACTCGCTCTACTTTAATGGCTGTCAGATCAGGCAAGCTGCCACCAAGCCGCTGGATCTCACTCGAGCCAGGTGAGCAAACCCTGTGCTGTATTCAAGACCCAGAACTGATCACAAGCCCAGATCTGATCGTGGACTTCGTGCAACGATGCCCACTAAGCAATGGAACCTGAACATCAAGGAGCCACTGAGTGTTTTAACAACTCAGAACTACCATTGTGTAAAATTATCATAGGCTTTCTTTGCTATTTCTTCCCACATGTACTCACTACATAGATGACATAATGTCAACCACAGATTACAAGCAGATGTGTAAATATAACATGAAATAGTTGATGAATGCAAATATCTATGTTTTAGTCCCTGTAAGTTTAACAGATAGAAATAAAGGATGGTGAGCTCTTTATTATCAATGCAGGAGAGAGTGAGCAGAAACTGTATACTATATTATATCATGTATATTATGTGATGCRGGAYGAGACGGTGGCAGGGCTGGCTTTCTTCCCCTTCCCATCCTCGGCCATTCTGCCAGAGCCAGAGTCCGGGTGAAGATGCAAAGGTCTAGAGGGGCCACGAGGCCCTRCACTARAGTACCCCTGAATGGCGGCAAGAGCTCAGGAACCACATGAGTATCTGAGGGCTGGGTGTGCAGGAACAGAATGTGGTGGTGAACCCGAAGCCTTTCCTTTGGAAAACATTAATATTTTCTGAGGCAGAAAAACGGATTTTGTGGTTTTCACTATGATGTATGGTGAAGACATAACAAAAGCAACTCCTGTGTGGGAAGCATGTGTGGGAAATGCTAAAATTGTACCCATTACATTCTCTTTTTTTCCTACCAAAAAGATATAATTAATCTAGAATTGGGCCTCCCTGACCCTCATGTCCTGATGCAAATAGTCAGTGAACAGTTGCACAACGTGTTATACAAATAATATATATTCCTTATTTACTCGAAATGCAACCACTCTGTTAGGCACTAGTCACTTCTGGGGAGCTGTTTCTATGTTTAAAATCCATGTCTGCAGGGCTGAGGAGTTGGCTCAGTCGGTAGTGTGTGCAATGCAAGCATGACAGCCTGAGTCTCGATACCCAGACTGCACATAAACAGCCAAGGGTAGAGGTGCAGCTGTAACCCTGTAACCCTCGCACTAGAAGGACATCAGGCCCTGCTAGGTAGCCAGTCTAACCGAATCAGTAAACCCCGGGCTCAGTGAGAGGCCCTGACTCAAAACAGTGAGGTGGAAAAGCTCGCGAAGACAGTTGACATTGACCTCTGGCCTACACACACACACATGCACACATAGGTGCATATGACACACACAGCATATGCACACCTGCACACACACAGCTGCATCCTCTAAGCATGTGTCTGTGGGATGTCAGGAGGCATTTATCGGGGGATGGGCGTGAGCCTGAACCAGCATGTCCGCTTTCCCGCATCTGATCTCCAGAGAACCTTTCCTGAATGCACATGGTGGTTTATCCTTGTCCAGGTGCCGTTCAGCTCAGAGYCATTTGTAAGGAAGCATACAGTACGCATGCTGTGCTTGTGTTCTGTGTCCTCGGCTGCTTGGCCTGGATTACTGCTTAGAGAGCCAAGGGTATTCGGGGGGAAATATTCTAAACAAATTTCCAGCATCATTAAAAAAAAAGTGACACATTCGGGCTGGAGAGATGGCTCAGTGGCTGTTCTTCCAGAGGTCCTGAGTTCAATTCCCAACAACCACATGGTGGCTCTCAACCATCCATAATGGGATCTGATGCCCTCTTCTGGTATGTCTGAAGACAGCTACAGTGTCCTCATATAAATAAAATAAAATAAAATAAATAAATCTTTAAAAAAAAAAAAAAGTCCTATCTTTGAAAGTGAGCTGTTTCTTCTTACCCATTTGTACTATACAGCCATCCCTTGTAAACATGGGAGATGAGTTCCAGGCCCTCTCTATGTCTGATTGCATTTAGCCTATGCYRATGCTTCTGCGTGACTTAGGTTGTGSTTTACAGTGTCCAGTCCAGTGTAGAGACTGTGCAGGTGGGTGAYACTGTGYTGCTTGAGGAATAGCAAAGCAGGTAAAGGCTGCACTCGTTCAGTAACGGTTCTTTCTAGGATACCTCCTGTGTGGGATTGGTTGAACTTCGGGTGTGGGACCTACGGAAAACCCAACTGTATCACCACCCCGGGATTTATGGACTTTAGGAAAAACAAAGACTGAAAAGTTCTACCTCATTGTTTTATCGCTTTCATCTAAAGTGGATTTATTTCCCTGTTTGTTTGTTTGTTTGTTTGTTCGTTTTTTCAGCAAAATTATGTTTGTCTTGCAAATTGGAAGCACATCACAGACAGAGAGTTGCAACAGCGACCTCAGTGGCCCCCACACAGTGGACAAAGCAGTGCTGCTGCAATACAGCGTCAACAATGGCATCACCTGGCATGTCATCGCCCAGCACCAGCCCAAGGAYTTCACACAAGCCCAGCGGGTGTCTTACAACGTCCCCCTGTAAGYGGCCCCCTCCTGCCTGCTCAGTCACCCACCMAGYATGACATGCAAGCTGGGGAGTTATCWGGTCAATGCCATGAACCTAGGCAGTGGCAGAGCCAGGACAGCCCCGACCRCCGACATTGTGTAGGTCCAGAGGCGGATAACTAAGMRAGGCAGAAGGGCAAGRGGGAATGGACGGAGGACCAAACGCAAAGACACTGTCCGTGTGTCTYGCCCTTTAAACAGTGTTTCCATCCCTCAGACAAACAGCAGCTGTGAGTTTCTGTTTGGGGCAACTGTTTAGGAATCTGGAGAACATGCATTCGTGTCACCATTGCTTAGCCTTGTTTGCCCAGCTTCTGGCCCAGGGTCTGTCACAGGAAGTGCTTCATGCTTGTTGATAAACACATTACTTTTCCAGTTTCTCTTAGAACAAAGGGAAGGAAGGAAGATAGACCACATGGTTTAGATCGCCTGCCTCTAAATCACGGGTTTCATGCTGTTGAAAGGGTGCGAGGCACTAGGCAGATCTGCATCCTCTGCGCAACATTTTCTTGTCTTGGGTTAGCCGATTAAAACATCTGAAATCTCGAGATCACCTACCAGAAGAAAGATCCTCCTTAACTTAAAAGGTTTCTGAAACATTCAACCTCTGTGTCCTTCCATTTGTAACCCAGGGAAGCACGGATGAAGGGAGTTCTACTGCGCTGGTGGCAACCACGCCACAATGGAACAGGTCATGATCAATGGGCTTTGGACCATGTGGAGGTCGTCCTGTGAGTATCTGCTACTTAGCGTCCTGCGTCCACTGTAGAGAGGTTTGAAGTTCCTTTTACCTGGCATGCTCCTTAATTCAGTAAGAAGTAGACATGACGAGAAGGTCCCCACAGGGCCGCTGTGGCTAACACTCTTTCAGCAACTGTAGGCTGTGCTTCAAGTCAACAGTCAAGTATAACAAAGCCCTTAATGTAGTTTAGTGGGCTTTGGAAAGCTTTGATAAGTAAAGTGTTTCTTTAAGGGTTGGCAGGATTGATCAAATTCAATAAAACAGAAGTCTTTGGGGAAATGGGAAGTGATGTCTTATGCTTGATCTGGGTTGCCTTACAAAATAAAATAGCCTCCTAAAAGAGTCAGAGTGTCCTTGGTGGATGAGCCCATGGTGAAGACCCGTATCAGCCCTAAAGGCATTCTACAGTTATGGATTTGGTTGTAACTAGAACAGATACTCTGTGGTTCCACACTGTACCTGACCAGTCCCATCACCCAACAAGTGCAGGGTGTCCTTCCCCTTGTTTGTTTGTCCCCCGTGAAAGTGAGGTCRCCACTCTCCTCTGGCTGGGTTGACTGTTCCCTTACAAAGAGATGACTTGCTTTTTCTCTAACAATCTAGTTCCTGTAAAACTGGAATGCTTATGTCTCGGCGGGTTCGAACTGGTGGCTCCAAGTGGTTGTCAAGGAGAGGCGAATCTTCTCGGTAGATAGGTTCAAATGTTCATTCTGTTTACCAGATCCGCAATGAAATCAGTC
>BDUI01055004.1:0-13562 GCA_002335545.1 Apodemus speciosus | reverse complement strand
TATCCTTTCATCTGTTAGCTTGTCTGTAGTAGGTTGGGCCACCCCCATTGCTGTCTTCTGATATTCATATACTTTCAGTGCTACTTTACTGTCTGGATTCTGGGKTGTACTTTGCCTGTATGTGCTCTTGAATGGAAAGAACAACTTGTCTTTAGTCCCTTCATTCCCTATGATGCATCATTCAATGAAAGCACATAGTAGGCACACATGAAGTAYTTGTTAAGGTGCTGGTTACATTCAAGACCATCTGCCATGGATGATGGGGTTGCAAGGAAGAAATCAATTGCAGTGAGTCATCGAAATGGGATTATCTTTTCATCAGAGCAAAACGTTGACTCTTTGATCTGGAGGAGTCTCTTTTCCCCTGACAAAGATTTAAGCATCTCGGGCACTTTCTTTCAATTAATGCTAATGACAGCATTTCCACCAAATWCAGCAAATAAGAAGGATAAAAGACAAAGGCAACTTCCAAAGCTACTTTTATTAAAAAGTAATCTGCAGCTTATCTTAGCTACCCTGACATGTAGCATCCGTGATGTTATTTGAATATTTTYCCCCACCACCATCCCTAAGGATGCAAAGGCAGGAAATCTCACAGTTCATGCTCATCCATGCCCAGCAGCATGCACAATGGCCTGGTCCTTTCCTCCTCTTCCCGATGCTCCTTTCTTTGTCCCTTCTCTACACTGCCGGTTGTGAGAGGGTAAGGGTGGCTGCTACCGTGGCGTTATCTGTTTCCACCATGTTTGCTGTTTGCCTTCCTCAACCTTGAGTCCCCCTGCCCCCTTCTTCTTCCTACCAACATAATCTTTTGTGTGCTTCAAATTTAATACTCCAAACTTTGGATAGAATACCCTACGACAGAATAATGAAGTGGAAGAATGGACCAATAAAACACATATAATCAAAATGTCTACTCTTCTGTAAAAGAAAGCAAAATCTAGGCTTACGTATGCCGGCAGAAAGTGTTATGAGCTGCATGAACTCAGGCAGGTACTGCACGCCTCTCAATGGCAGATTTCCTGTCTATAAAAGTGATAACAGTACCTATCACACAGATGTAAATTTTAAGAAGCATGTGAGTAATTCATTATTTGTTTCATTGTAAATGTTCCAAAATTTGGTTGTTATTATTATTGATATTGTTATTAATAATTATACACACATACATACACACACATGAGAAGGTCAGAGGATAACTTTTCAGGAGTCAGCTCATTSGTCAGTTCTCTCTTCTGTGTTTGAGGCAAGCTYTCTTGATTCTGACACTAGATTGTGTTTCTCAGGCCAGCTTGCTTTGGAGCATCTGAGAAGTCTCCCGTCTGTCTCCCTTCTCACAGTAGAAGCACTGCGGCTGCAGATATGAATTTTGTTGCATCCAGACTCTTAATTGGGTTTTGGGAATACAAAATCCAGCCACCCAGCTTGTGTATTGAAGACGTTTTCTTACTAAGCCATCTCCCCAGCCTAAACAATTAGATTTTTAGCCTTTAGCCTTCTTTAGCATAATTTCATTCAGTGAGAATTCACTGAGTTTAATCTAAATTTAAAATCTTGTACTAAACCCTGTGGAAGATATTAAGAAAAATAACCTATGGTTCCAAATTGAAAGGAGATTAGAATCTGATGGGACGGGATACAAACATAAGCTATCATGTCATTAGTCAGAGGGTGGTAAATACTAAACTTGAAGCACAATTCAGTATTAGTGAGAATGGGCAATTAATTACAATTGGTTGCATCTGATAAGGCTTTATTGAAGAGATACCATTTTAATCAGACTAAGGACAGCAAATAGATTGGGAATGTAGCTCAATGGTAGAGTGCTTTACCTAGTATGCATGAGTCCCTGGATTCGATTTCTAGCATCCTCCTTACCACACACAAAGAAGTGAGTGGATGGAGACCAGAAATTAATAAAAGCATCATAGGTTAGGCATACCTCAGGATGCATAATGATGAACCAATTATAAGGAAATATTAGATAAATATTCCTCTCATTTGCTATGTTATTCAAATTTTATTTATTTATTTGCCTTCGTTAATTAACATCTGGAGAGAAAAGAAAGTATTACAAGCTATATTGTAAATCAGCATCGTCCAAAGCATGCTGCCTAATAAGAACTGATTTTACTGTCAGGCATTTTGATACTGGAAACACCATGTTGCCCTTTTACATTCTGTGAACAATTTCCTCTAATTCACAACCCCACTACTGAACACCTGCTATGAATCTTAGCGTTTGCTCTGGCAAGGTTGAAGTTTCCACTCAGCAGATTCTGCATGACACAAAATTGGCTCTGTCTCAAAATTTAGAACAACAAAAAACTGACTTCTTAGTCAGGTCAAGCCCGAAGAAAGGGCTCTGTTCCCTGTCACCTGGTGACTCAGAGTGATTAGAGCTTCATTTAGCTCATGCTCTTGCAGTGCCGAGGTCAGGAAGGGGGAGTGACTCAGTGTCACTCCACCTAGAAATCAAAGGTTTCCATTAGCGTGTGCGCGCGCACGTGTGTGTGTGTGTGTGTGTGTGTGTGTGTGTGTGTGCATGTGTATTTGTCCAAAAGAAGTCATTTAAGCACAAACAATATCAAGACTAAATAAACAACTTATAAAATGCCTAAAGACAAAGAGAAAATTTGAGATATTTGTGTTTAGCCCAATGACTGTCATAATAATATTTGCTGAAAGGTAAGTCCACCACAGAACTAATTATTTCAATGCAAATCTTCCAGATGTCATGTCCAGATGTTATGGTGGCAGAAGTGACACTCTCACTTGAAACTGGGAACCCTTTTTCCCCAGATGTTTTTATGGCATTGTTGCTTCATGAACTGCATATGAGGGAATATATATATATATATATATATATATATATATATATATATATATCACAGGTTCCTGTAGGTGTCTAGAAATAGCAATCAATATAAAATCAGCACTCATAGACCTGCACTAGTCAATAGTCTGAATGTTCTTCAGTGCAATAGATAAAAATATTATCAATACACATTCGCATTAGTTGATCATCTACTATGTTTCAATTCTTGTACCACATACTTATAAGAAAATTTACCCATTTTATGTTTATAAGAGCAATTCGCAGAAGATAAATAACAGCACTTTCATTTTACAGTTGAGAAAATTAGGGATCAATGAGATGGAACAATTTACAATGATTAGGAATGCTGGCATTTGAATCAGGAGTGTGTGCTTCTAGGATCCAGCCCCTTCTCTTGGAACATGTAAGGGTGTAATCAGAACATCTCTGAATGAGTGATGCTCAATCAAGGACCTCCAATGAAATATAAACAAGAGTTCTATATTTTTATTTATTTATTTATTTATTTATTTATTTATTTATTTATTTATTTATCTATTCTATTTCTTTCTATCTATCTATCTATCTATCTATCTTCATTCTATCATGTGTCTATATCACTTATCAATGTATCTACCTGTCTAGTTAATAGCCATTTATTAATGAACTCACTCTAAGGGATCAGCTCACTATATCATAGGGATAAGTCATGTMTTTGCTGTCTGGTTTTATGAGGAAGGTATGTAGACAGAATTGAAGAWGACATTGCTGTCTGGCCTCTGGAGTCAGTAGGATCAAACAGCAGAATGCAAGCTTAGACAGAGCTCCCACATTTTGATATGAGAAAAGAATGACCTCTTTTGGAGACCTCAGCATCTCTTTCTTTTTTATAATTGGTTTTATTTTATGTATATGGGTATTTTGCATGCCCGTGTGTCTATGAACAACAAGCAAGCATTGCCCATTGATGCCAGAAGAGGGTTTCAAATCCCCTGAAACTGGAGTTATATGTGCTCTGAGCTACCATGTGCATACTGAGAATCCAATCTGAATCTTCTAGAATAGCAGCCAGTGCTATTAACTGCCGAAACTGTTTTCTGTTTGTTTTTTTTATTTTCTTTTGCTTTTTACTCTTGACCTGTGTGTGATTAAAAGAAACCCATTATATTTGTTATTCGTACATTCACGTGACAGACGTTATTAAAAGGAGACATTCATTTTAGTTCATGGTTCCAGAGAATACCATTGCTCCATCATAAGCAGAATATATCATCACTCTGTCATGGTCAGAGGGTATGAGCAATTGCATCATGGTCGTGGGTAGTTGCTAAGAATCAACACTCTGGCATGGTCTGGAATCGATACAGAATTTACAAGTGGCAGAGGCTTCTTATATCACAATGGACCAGAAAGCAGAAAAAGGAGCCAGAACCAGATACCAAGTTATACATTTACCTTTAAAGACCCACATCTAGCACCAGTAGACTATGTTCACCAAAAGTTCCACAGCTTCCAAGAACATTGCCACCAGCCAAATGACTCATGCTCAAAATATGAGTCTGTGGGGACAGATACAAAGTGTGATACCCACTTACTTGTAGAAGGCAGTTTGCTTTGCTTGATCTTGGACAGTCAAGATAGTCACTTCTTTGAGCAAACAACCTTCATTTACAAGGTTGGAGCTAGTATTGAACCAAACAATTGGCCTTTATAGCCTACCCAAGTTAACACATAGAACTGCTCACAAGACCAGGAACAGTTTACTGGTTATTTGTGAAAACAGAGTAACACAGAGTTTTGTCTTGGTACAGCTAAGATTAAAAGTTCCAGGAAAAAGGGAATGTTTCATTCCATCCCCTTTATTTTACTTTCCCCCTTTCCTTTATTCTCTCAATGATAATCATCCACATGACTTCTATCCTAAAGTATAATAGATCTTTTACTACTACTGTAATTGGTCTCTAACTTTCTGCATTCATTTTTCCCAAGCATGATGTCTCATGAAAGTCCCATAAACCAACTGTTTAGTTGTTCAATTTTTTTCTGAGAGTGACTTTAACTCTCTGTTTATCTCCTTTTCCCTGGTTCTCTAAGTTTAATCCTTTCCATGATAGTCCTTAAAAGAAATACATTGTTTGTAGAGTACTTAGGCCTTTACTTTAAATACAGCCTTGCTCAAAAGTCCAATATGTGAGTTATACATTCAGATCTGCTTTTCTGGAGTTGGGGAAGAGACAGGAGGACTCCCTGAAACCCAGTTTACAACATTATTTGCCCCCCCACCACACCCACACAAGCTGCTATTTCAACAAAGTGGCAGTGAAGGGACACCGCGATGCTAACACCCAACTGTCCCCCAGACTGACTTGCTAGTGGTAGAATATCTGCTCTAGTGACACATCATGTCCCCTAATCTGCCCCCATGAATGTGTCCCTGCAGGAGTGTGTCTCCTTTTGCTCTGTGAATCACTCCTGGTTATTACCAGGGACTGCTCCAGAGCTTGTTGTAAACTACCCGATATGACTCTGTTATGGAAGAATTTACAAGAGCTGCCCTGAAAACTCCCGGCTTTGGATCAATGACTTTTCAAGTGGCTCAGTGCTACAACGGCTGTGTAACCATGTGTCAAACAAACATAAGAAAACTCCAGTAGCTACTGTTTGTTTACAGCAGTCTTGGTTTTCCTTTGCTAATAACACAGTACCTTCAAGAATGCTTTACAAGAAGATGAGGGCAAAAGGGCTTGCAGCTTCTAGTATAAAACCTGAAAGTTTGGGATTTTTGTTTTAGGCAATAAAGGTTCTCACTAATAGATAGAATATTAGCCACTCCAAAACAACAAAACTACCTAACTGTTGTACTGTGAAAGCATACTATTCATATTTTAAGTTCTAAGTTGAACTTTCCCTCATTAAAAGTTCAAACAATAGTTTTGAGATACTTAGTTTTTATAGAAAAACATGTCACCCAATCTTTGGAAAACTATTAATAAAAAGTTGAATGTCTGATCCCCTGGTAGGGATACTGTATTCCTTTTAATGAAGACCAAGCTGAGGTTTTCTGGGTAGGCTATAAACTATAAGAACTAAGTGCCATTCATCTTGCTATGCTAACGTTTTGTCTTTAGAATGAAGTTATTGGCCAGGGTCTTGCTTATACTACATACTTGATCCCATATGAATTATATGTATTGGTATCGGTGATAAAAGACATGAATATATGAATATTCTTAATAAAAGTTATCTCAAAACCGTGGGGTCTGTCAGAGCTTGGCTTGACTATGAGTTCCATTCCTGTGTTTCTGTATACACTCAGGAATGACATCCAGGGAAGCTATGTAATCATCAATTAATATCATCTTCATCTTTTTTATTAAACTAATAAAATTTATTTTAAAATACAAAACTCAGTATTGACATTTTTAAGCCATAAATAATTTATAATAGTTAAATGCCTCTTAAATATACATGATATCTTCTGAAGCTAAAAGTGATAGGCACTCAACCAGTTTTTAAAATCTGTTTGGAACATTAAACATGATAGAAGTAGAAAAAAAAAAAACTCTTATGAAGTCCTCTATGGAGGGAAACTGTGACAGGTTCCTGATTAGACAGAAACCATTCCGTCTTCATTTCATGCAATGAAATTGTTGCTTCATAGAATGAATTGGATAGTGTTCCTTCTGTTTCTATATTATGGAATAGTTTGAAAAATGTTGGTATTAGGTCTTCTTTGAAGGTCTGATAAAATTCTGCACTAAACCCATCTGGACCTGAGCTTTTGTTAGTTGGGAGACTTTTAATGACTGCTTGTATATCTATAGGGGTTATTGGACTCTTTAGATGGTTTATCTGATCCTGATTTAACTTTGGTATCTGCTAGAAATTTGTCCATTTCATCCAGATTTTTCCAGTTTTGTTGAGTGTAGGCTTTTGTAGTAGGATCTGATGATTCTTTTTATTTCCTCAGTTTCTGTTGTTATATCTCCCCTTTCATTTCTGATTTTGTTAATTTGGATACTGTCTCTGTGTCCTCTGGTTAGTCTGGCTAAGGATTTCTCTATCTTGTTGGTTTTCTCAAAGAGCCAGCTCCTGGTTTGGTTCATTTTTTGTGTAGCTCCATGAGTAGCTTCCATGTGTATTCGAGCTTTCTGTTGTTTTCGTTGCTATTGAAGACCAGCCTTAGTCCTTGGTAATCTGACAGGATGTATGTGATCATTTCAATCTTCTTGTAATTGTTGGCTTTGACACTTCAGTACATTTCCTGTAAGCAGCAAAGTGCTTGATCTTGTTTATATATACAGTTTGTTTTTCTATGTCTTTTTTATAGGGGGAATTGAGTCCATTGATATTAAGAGATATTAAGGAATAGTGATTGTTGCTTCCTGTAATTTTTTATGTTATCATTTATAACATAAAATAAGACCTCTCTTCTTTTGGGTTTGTTGAAAGAAACCCAACTGGATTTCTTTGTGGTGTCGTTTTCCATCTATTATCCTTTGTAGGGCTGGATTTGTGGAAAGATATTACGTAAATTGTTTTTGCCATGGTTTCTCCATCTATGATAATTGAGAGTTTTGCTGGATATAGTAGCCTGGGCTGGCATTTCTGTTCTCTTAGGGTCTGTACAACATCTGCCCAGGATCTTCTAGCTTTCAGAGTCTCTGGTGAAAAGTCTGGTATAATTCTGATAGGTCTGCCTTTATAGGTTACTTGACCTTTTTCCCTTACTGCTTTTAATATTCTTTCTTTGTTTTGTGCATTTCATGTTTTGACTATTATGTGATGAGAGAAATTTCTGAGCCAATCTATTTGGAGTTTTGTAGGCTTCTTGTATGTTCATGGGCATCTTTTTCTTTGGGTTAGGGAAGTTTTCTTTTATAATTTTGTTGAAGATATTTACTGCCTCTTTAAGTTAGGACTCTTCACTCTCTTCTGTAGCTAGTATCCTTAGGTTTGTTCTTCTCATTGTGTCCTGGATTTCCTGGATGTTTTGGGTTAGAAGATTTTTACATTTTTCATTTTCTTTGACTGTTGTGTCAATGTTTTCTATGGTATCTTCTGCACCTGCGAGTCTCTCTTTTGTTTGTTGTATTCTGTTGTTTATGCTTGCACCTATGACTCCTGATCTCTTTCCTAGGTTTTCTACCTCCAGGTTTGTCTCCGTTTGTGATTTCTTTATTGTTTCCATTTCTATTTTTAGGTCCTGGATGGTTTTGTTCAGTTCCTTCACCTGTTTGGTTGTGTTTTCCTGTAAGGGATTTTTGTGTTTCCTCTTTAAGGTCTTCTCCTTGTTTATCTGTGTTCTCTTGTATTTCTTTAAGGAAGATATTTATGTCCTTCTTAAAGTCCTTTATTATCATCATGAGATGTGATCTTTTAAATCTGAGTCTTGCTTTTCTGGTGTGTTGGGTAACCAGGGCTCACTGTGGTGGGAGAACTGGGTTCTGATGATGCCAAGTAGCCTTGGTTTCTATTGCTTATGTTCTTGCACTTGCCTTTTGTCATCTGGTTATCTCTTGATTGTGCTACTTCTGACTGTGGCTTGTCCCTCCTGCAAGCCTCTGTGTCAGTATTTCTGGGAGACCTCAGGAAGGAATTTAGGTATGGAGAGCTGTGGTACAGGGTCAGCTCAGGGGTGCAGACACTAACCAGAAGGATCCTGTCTCCAGCTGTGTCCTGATGGCTCTGGGAGTGTCCCTCTTGGGTCAAGGGTTTGAAGAGAAGTGGTGGTCTTACCTATGCTTGCAGGTGTGTAGGCACTCCTGGGAGACTAGCTCTGTCCTGATAGTATTTGGGTGTGGAGCACTGTGGCAGAGGATCAACTGTGGGTGCAGATGGAAACCAGAAGAATCCTGTTTCTGTGTTCTGAGGTCTCCAGGCAGGTCGCTCAGAGCAGAAGTGGTGGTCTTCCCTGTGCTCACAGGCTCATCAGCACTCCAGGGAGACCTGCTCTCTCCTGGCGGTATTTGGAGGACTGTGCCGYGGGATCAGCTCCCATGACAGACCATAATCTCCATCTKAAACTGATATTTGTGCTGTCTGACACAGCAAGCCCTAAAAAGCTTCATTGCTAGGTCAGCATTTCTCAGCTCATAGGTTGTGAGCCCTTTGAGGGTCACGTATTAGACATCCTGCATATCAAATAGTTATAGCATGATTCATAGCAGCAGCAAAAGTATAGTTATGAAGTAGCAAGAAAAAATAATTTTATGGTTGGAGGTCTYGACAACATGAGATGCTGTATGAAAGTATCACAGCATTAAGAAGGTTGAGAACCACTGATCTAGAAAGTCATGCAGTAGTATCAGACCTGAAAGTTGATGCTTGCAAAGGTATCACCAGCTAATATGAAAAGCCCATTAGAAAAACAGCTAAGTCCAGATACTGTGTGACCTCTGCAAATGGTCAGGCCTGTGCTATAAAGACTTCAGTGTGGGATGTTGAGGAACTAGACACATAAAGGTTCCTTTTCTTCACAAGTGTCTACTGTCCTGGTCTCTTTAACAATACTCCCAGGTTCTACCAGTGTTTTCACCATAAGGCTAACATACTACTCGATAAAGAGCATAAGGATGTTGATTCTCTGCCCTAACACACCTAGGTATATTTCTTGTACATCTGTAGAACAAGCTAGACATGGTATGGGTCTAAATACAAAATCTACAAAGGAAATGGAGATGTATTTTGTGAGAGTTGATTCAATTAGTCCCAGACTTCATGGCCAGAGCTTTTGCCTGCACAACCTAGACATCCAACTGTGTGTTGGACTAATAGCAGCTATGTTGATTACAATTCACCCAATGCATGCTAATATCAATGCTTTATAGTATTGTTTTCAATATGATCCAAGTGATTCACAGAGCTTAAGAACGTAAGTGATGTGTCTGGATTTGAAAATAGTGATCAGACAGATCTCATGCACCATATGCAGTACCAGCATGTGTGGCCATGAATGTACCTAGACATTTTGTTTTATGATAGTCATTTACAATTCTTTTGGTATCATTTGCAAATTTATGTCTACTTTGAACACACACACACACATACACACACACAAAAGAACTTCACAAGAAGCTTCATGACAAGCACTGAAATCTGTCTAAATGTCTTTCTGTTCTTAACCTTCAAACACATTTTAAAGAAGAGTGTATCACATGCAGCCAAATATACCCACAATGAGCAAACCAGGCATCAGATAGAGGGAGAGCATTGGTTTTCTCAGGGAGCTGTAAGAAAACAAAATGTACCTTTCTGCTTTTTACCCARCGGCTGAGACCTAACTTATTTATGCACTGTACCCAGATAGCTATCTATCAGCATGCATGGAAATGGTTTGTAAATCTGAGTGATAAGTGGTTTTTATTTAAATGTAAAAATGATACCTTTGTCCTCACTCAGTTGACATGAGCAGGCATCATCTAAGGGGGAAAGAGCAGGAAGGACCTCAATGTGATTTCGCCACCTTGTGGCAGCTGATTAATTTTCAGCTTCGTTGGATCAAGGGCTTTCTTGCTGTTGATTGTGTGTGAAAACTCATTCCTAAGGCAAGGCATCTTCCCGAGTGAACTAAGCCCCATGAATGGGCTTCATTCCATTCCCGAGGATGTCTTCTGTTCACAGCTTTTGTACGGCACATTAAGGGAGCTATAGCTGCTGGCCACTCTGTTTCTGTCCACTCCACTCACCCCTTCCCTCCTCTCCCCTCCCCTCCCCCAATCTTAATGGCCCAAAGCACAGTGTAAAGCATGGAAGCATGAAGAAGTGCTGTGCAGACTTCAGCCAAGAGAAAGCCAACGTCTATTTCAGGACACTGCAGAGCTGTCACGCACTCAAATGTTACTTGCTGAGAAAATATGTTACTACAAGAAACAGCTCAAGCCACGGGTCAGCATTTCTATTGGGACCTCCCATCTGCCACCTGGGCAGCCTGCTGGCTGCACTACTTTACCTTCGCTTGTCAAAGCTAGATGGCATTTCTCAAAAAAGAATTAGACACGCAGAGGTGGGATCTTCTGCAATTATGAATCTGCAGAGGCCTCCAAAGAAACAAGTTTTGGGGAGAAAGAAAAGGCTTATAGAGAAAGACAAACTTCTATATTGGGTCTTTGGCAAATGTAATTGTGTCCAGAAACTTGAGAGAATTAGAGTTTAAATATACAATAAGAAAAGAGGTAAAATGTAACACAGCCCTGAAAGCTCCAATGTACCGTGTTAATGCCAGGAATGGTTTTCAGGTATTTTAAAGTCCCTGGGATGAGTACTGTTAGTAATTTATTGAAATGGGGGAGATATAAGGGGCTTTCGACCCACTCCTGCTTAGCAAGAACAGGATGTACAAAGTGTAAAATTTTTCAGTTCAAAGAGGAGTACATTGAAATGAAGAGTACAGCTTTGGAACTCCAGAGCCTTACCCCTGTGTAGCTTTTAATATAATCTGGGGCTCTCCCTCAGACTTTAGATGAAGGAGAGGAGCTCTAGGTAAAGGAAAGGGAGTAAGTGTTCTGAGGTCACCATTCTCCGACATCCAGAAGGAGARGAGAATAAATAAAACTGACATCTAAAGGCAAATTCAAACCACATGAAGCCATAGGGCAAAGGGGTCAGGACCTAGATGGCTGGAATCAAATCAGCTCTGGAGACTGGGGCATTGTTGAAGAATTCTTCTYGGGAGAGAGAGMGCTCACAGAGTTGGTAAGAAGACTGTCATATTAGGGACCAGAGAAAATGGGAAGAAGATGGAATAGAAACCTACACATGAGAAGGGTTAAAATCAGTACTCTATTCAGAGCTCCACACTGATGATCGTGGGGCAAGCAGGCCCAAGGACACAAAAACTTATTATTCTGTAATAAAGGACTTCTGGCTATGCAGACTTAGAATAGATAAAAATGAACCAATAATTAGCAGGATTTTAAAATATCCTTGAAAATATAGTGCAAAGATTTCCCCCCCTCAGGAGACCTGTAACTAAAAATGGACATAAAACTGGACYACAATTCTATGTTTCCAAGTGTCTGAATGGCAGTCTGAGTAATTTACCAGGTCTCTGAGAGGAAGAAGAACTATCCCAATTTTCAGTCAATATTTATCTCTTAGGCTAATAAATCTTKCTCCTGACCCCAGCAGAAGTCAATAACTCCTGATTATTATACGTAGGCACCTCCTGGGCTTTTCTGCTTGCCCAGATGTGTCATGGAATAAGTCACTAGCTTCCCCAGAGCCTGTCTCCTAGGTCGTGGGTGTCAAGTGAACAATTGCTCATACTGCATAGGCACAGGCAGGTTGCCAATGATTGGTGGYCTGGCTAAAGGTTTGTTTGACTCCTGAATTCCAATGGCTTTTTGACTTGAGACTTTGGAGGTGGATTGCAGAGATGAAGGGGGACACAAGTACTCCTGGACAGTCACTCGAGGCAGCAGAAGAGCTGTGACTTGGGAAGAAGGGAAGAGGATAAGAAAGAAGGAAGTACAATGGTGTGGGGGGGAGGGGAAGGGGGAGGGAGAGAGCGAGCAAGTGGGCTATGGGGGAGGCATACCTWAGATTCCTGTCTACACAATCACACAAAAGACTAGGTATAACCATCATGTCTTTGTACTTCAGAYGGYATCTCTGTTAAGGAGCTCAAGTGCCAGCCTTTAAAAGATGAGAATCGTGGAGAATACAGAGAGGGAAGCAATTTGTCATCTCAGTCATAACTTAACAGGAGCCAAAGAAGGCAGAAGTCTCCATCAATCCCTGGGAGGGCGCTCAGTAGGAAAGGCACCTGCAGCCCAGCCTGCAGACCTGGATTTGAGCTAGAKCCCACATAGTAGAAGGAGATCAAGAACTCCCATAAGTTGTCATCTGAACTCTAAATATACATTACGACACTAATATTCATATATATTATGTATGCATATTATGTATACACACACACACACACACACGCACACACACAAAATCAAATCAGTCAATCAAGGACTGAACCAGGAAAAAAGGAAAAAAACTCCATAATTTAAAAACCTGTTTGGAAAAAATAATAAAAAGAATAATTAAATGTCTGCCTAGCTACCTTAGAGGAAAATTTTTCAATGAGCCAGGGAACTGTGCTTTCCTTTCGTTTGTAGCTTTTCTCTCCTTTCAAGAGTTGCTTGGGGATGGGCATCTTTGCTTAGAGTTTATGAGGAAGGTTGGTGATTCTTAACTTCCATCATCCTCTAAATACAATTTTTGTAACATAAATGCAAGGATGGGTTACTTGTCCCACAGATGCAAGGCTCTAGATTCCATCCTAACACTGCATGAACCGGTGTGGTAATACAGAGCTGTAATTCCAGCRCTCAAGAGGTACAGGCAGGAGGATGAGAAGAAGTTCATGACCCCCTCTCACTACACTGTGAGCTAAAGGCCAACCTGGGTTATTTGAAAACCGGTCTCAAAAAATAAAAATCCCAGGATACTTCTGTATTGGTGGACATCTTTGGTGCCTTAAATTAACCTGTAGAACCTAACCTGTCCAAGGTGGAGATGAAGCTAAGACCTTTGGAATCAGCGAGTCCTGTGGTTTTTCCAGGACAAGCCTGCTTTTTGCCAGTGGAAATTAAGCAAACTTCTAGCTCATTGCTCTGTTGCAAAAATGATGCTCTTCAGAGGTTCTACACACTGACCCACTCTGATGCCCACAGTGATGCTGATGTGAAGGTCCTAAACAGAGGGGTGTGTGTGTGTGTGTGTGTGTGTGTGTGTGTGTGTGTGTGTGTGT
>BDUI01054867.1:0-10698 GCA_002335545.1 Apodemus speciosus | reverse complement strand
CATTTCTGGGGATCCAACACCCTCCTCTGGCCTACATAACCACTCATACATATGGTACTCGGGCGGACATGCCAGAAAAATCCCCCCACACAGAGAATAAAAATAAATCAGTCTTGGCCAGGCAAGATGGTGTACAAGCATCCATCCCAGCACTGGGAAGGGAGRCRGGGCAGGTGGATCTCTGTGAGTTCAAGGCCAGCCTGGTCTATAATGTGAGTTCCAAGACAGTCAGAGCTACACAGTGAGAYCCCGTCTAAAAAGACAAAACGAGAAAAATTWTTTTTAAAAAATCCTTAGAAAACAAATTTAGGGGCTGGAGAGATGGATGGTTAGGGGATGAGGGCATTGGCTGTTCTTCCAGAGGAACCTGCTTCTGTTCCCAGCACCCACATGGTGGCTCATGGTCCAGGGAATCCGACGTTCTCCTGGGCTCTGGGAGCCGGAACCACAGGTGGTGCGTAGACCACACGTGCAGGTCCAGCATTCAAACACACAAAAATAACAAACATTTAGAAATTGCGAATAAAAACCAAATTGCTGAGTGGGTGGTGGCAKGTGTCTTTAWTCTTAACACTTGGGAGGCAGAGGCAGGTGGGTCTCTGTAAGTTAGAAGCCAGCCTGGTCTACAGAATGAGTTCCAGGACAATCCGGGCRACACAGAGAAGCCCTGCCTTGACAGGGCAAAACAAAAATAAATAAAATAAAAAAAWTTAAGAAATAAAATAAATMAAAAACCTGGTGTAGTAGTTCAAGCGTCCACGTGGAAGCGAGAGGATGCGGAGCTCAAGGTGACCTTCAGTCACGGAGAGCCTGAGTTTCCTGAGAACCTATCTCTGGAAAGCAAAATGGGCTGAGGGGCTAGCTCGAGGAAAAAAGGAAGAATGTGTCCGAGCAGGGTCTTGGACACCCTCTTCAGTATTCCGTGTACACACTTGTGCATAAGCCATTAAGCCACTAAGCCACACACACACACACACACACACACACACACACACACACACACACACACACACACCAAAGCACCCAAATAAGTAAAGAAATAAAATGTATGCTAGGATTGCTTCCCAGGTGGCAGATTGAACCCCTAGTGTCCCTTAAAAGCAGGCATGATGTGCAAACTTACAATCCTCTCACTCATAAGACCTTGCTTACATGGTGAATTTGAGGCTAGCCTGGGCTATATAAGACCTTATCTTAAAAGTTAATATTAACATCTCATTAACAAATTGATATGTATCAATTAACTAAAGACAATATAAGAGAGTGGAGAACGCATTCACCATTTGCAATTCTGTTTACTTCTGCCTAAACCTTTGGGCTCTCATCCAGTAAAAACAAGAGTCTTAGTAAAAATGGCCAGGCCCAGCAGCAAGCATCTTTAATGTCAGCAATCAGGAAGCAAAGGCAGGTGGATCTCCAGGCGTGTGGGGCTGCCTGGGCTACAGGGCAAGTCCCAAGCCAGTAAGTGAGACTCAATCTTCAAAATAAAACGAGGCAAAGCATTACTACAAAGAACTCAGTCATGTCAAGTGTTTGCATAACGATCGCTCCAACAATGCCACCATACATTTCTACTCCACTCTTCTTTTCATTTTCCCTTTGAAACAACAGGTACATAACAAATGATGGCGAAAGAACTTGTATGATAAGCACCTTCTGGTATATTCTGGTTAAACAGCCGATCTGATCAACTGCTTGAACACAGATATGAACTCTACTTTTTTTTTTTCCTGCTAGAGAGTGTGTGGCTCTGGAGACGGACCACACGGTAGGCACACACTCTTCCAATGAGTGTCCAAATCTCCAGCCCTTTTTTACAATCAATTAAAATACACAGCTATGAGAATTCATGTGACCCAGCAGTCTGGCCTTCAGCTCCCGCTCTCGTGACTCTTCAATTCCTAACCAACTCTTTTTGTTTGTTTGTTTTTGTTTTTTGTTTTTTTCTAGACAGGGTTTCTCTGTGTAGCCCTGGCTGTGTTGGAACTTACTCTGTAGACCAGGCTGGCCTTGAACTCAGAAATCTACCTGCCTCTGCCTCCCAAGTGCTGGGATTACAGACCCTAACCAACTCTTAGCTCTAAGGAGTCTATCAGAAGAGTCCTCTCTCTCCTTGGGTTTGATCTAAAGAACATACAATTTGTCTTTTAGTAGCTAAAGTAGTAGGAATTATACTAATATTTTAATGATTTCATCTAAGCCTTGGTCGAGTGGAAATAATTTGTAGTCTGGGTTTCTTTGTTGTTGTTGTTTTGAGTCAGGGTCTTATGTAAACACAGGTGGGACTCAAACTTGTTCTGTACCCGAAGGCATCTTTGAACTCCTGACCTTGGATCCTTCACCTCCCAATTTCTTACATTACAGGCCCCCACATCARCATGCCCAGCAGTAGCCTTTCTTGTTTTCTTGCGAGACAGGGTCTTGCTATGTTGCTCTAGCTCTAGCTGACCTGGAACTCAGTTGACCAGGAAAGCTTCCGACTCCTGTCGGCCTTCCAAACTCTACAGCTGTGATTCCTGAGGTAATAGGCTCATCATAAATTTTAAATTAATTCCCGAGACAGGGTCTCCTGTACGTTGGGGTGGCTGAGGACGGCCTTGAACTTCTGGTCCGCCTGCCTCGGGTGGCCAAGTGTCCTATTTGAGGCGTGTGTTCCYACGCCGGGTTTATGGCTGCGGGCGACCTAATTCAGGGCTTCATGCATGTTCACCAAGCACCCTTGTGGCTAAGCTACATTCCCTGAGGCTATATAGGTTTCCTTCAAACAAACAAACAAACAAACAAACAAACAAACAAACCCTTTTGCTTTATCTGTATGGACGCTTGGCCCGCTTGTATGTCTGTGCACTACTTGTGTGCCCTTGAAGTTCAGAAAGGAGCTCCTGGAACCGGAGTTGTGAGCATTATGTGGGTCTTGGAAAGTGAACTCAGTTCCTCTGCAAGAGCRACAATTGCTCTTAACCACTCTGCTGGCATCTCTTGTACTCACACCAGTAGTTCAACATGTCCACACAGAGTTTAGGGCAGAACTCAGCCCACTGTACAGACTGAGCATGTATTCTACAGTTCCAGTCCCACTTGGGAGCACACATCCATGTGTTTGGGGACATTCCWGCCACAASTTTTGCTACATAATGACTTTCTTAACAAAGTACTACCATATAGCGTCCAGGAAATAGAGCATGCTGTGAACTTACAAAACAGACGGGCTAGGAATTTAACTTTAGCTTCTCAGTAAATATTTCGAATGTTTTATAATTGTTCAAGAGGGTAGGCATGGTTAAATATAGAAATTATATAATAAACATCTGGTATAAGAGAAACAGAAATGGGGGCCCAGTCTCTTGATTAAAACAACCTTGTATTGTGGCTGGTGAGATGTATCCTTTGGTAAAGGCACAGGTCACCAAGCCTGGTAACCTGAGTTAGATTTGGGGGAACTGTATGGTGGAAAGAGAGAATTAACTCCTGCTAAGTTGTCTTCTGATCTCCAAATGTGCACACATAATAATAATAATAATAATAATAATAATAATAATAATAATAATAAAGTGACTATTCTGGGTGTGATGATGACATATGTCTTAAATTCCATTAATCAGGAAGGAAGCAGAGGCAGGTGGAGCCCTGTGAATTCAAGGCCAGCCTGGTCTACATATGGAGTTCTCCATCAGCCAGGTCTACACAATAGAGAGACCCCCATCTCAAAAAAAAAAAGGATAATTATATAGTAATCAAAATAATTTTTTTTTAATTAGAAAGGCAGAGAGAGGGGTGGGGGATACAGATAGGGCGGTACAGAGAATATCTCCTATAGGCTTAGTATTGGAGCACCAGGTGTCTGGTTGGTACCTTTTTTTGTTTGTTTGTTTTTGGAGACAGGGTTTCTCTGTGTAGCCCTGGCTGTCCGGGAACTCACTCTGTAGACCAGGCTAGCCTTGAACTCAGAAATCCACCTGCCTCTGCCTCCCAAGTGCTGGGATTAAAGGCGTGCGCCACCACCGCCCAGCCCAAGAATTCTATTTTAAAATTAATTTTCTTGCCAGGCAGTGGTGGCACACACCTTTAATCCCAGCACTTGGGAGGAAAGGCAGGTGGATTTCTGAGTTCAAGGCCAGCCTGGTCTACAGAGTGAGTTCCCGGACAGCCAGGGCTACACAGAGAAACCCTGTCTCGGAAAAACAAAAATAAAAACAAAACAAAACAAAAAACCAGAAAAAAACAATAAATAAAAAAATTAATTTACTTTTGCTTTTGTTCGTTTGGTTTGTCACAGTCTTATTGTCCTGTTACACAGTCCTGCCTGGAGTGACACTCGCCGTGGAGGCCAGGCTGACCTCAGACTTGCAGTGGTCCTCCATCCTCAGCTCCTGAGGGCTGGAACTGCAGGCGCGAGCCACCACATTTTCTTTATAGACCTAGAGACAGTGCGTACAAGGTGATGACCAACCTGAAGTGTGTATTACAGATGGACTTTTGTCGCTGTGGATGTCGCTTAGAGATCGCTTTACTTAGCATACAGGAGGCCCCGATGCCCTTCCCCTAACATCAACAACAAACAAAACCCACAAAAATCACAAAACCAATCAAAAGGAAGGCCTGGATTCACTTGCCACACTGTTGTGGTATTTAATATGAATTGGGGTTTTCTACCTCACCTGCAATTATTCACTTCCCAGATAAAAGACACAAAACCTTTATATTTCTAATCAGCCTTTGGAGCACTAGAGCCGGGCAGATATCTACGCTCTACGCTATTGCCTTCCACTTCAGTATCGATAACCCCAAGCTCTATCTAACTTACTACAGTCTGCCCTATCTCTTTCTCCCTCGTGGTCTCTGCCTCCAACTCCAAACCTAGTAACTGAAGCTCCGCCCACCTCTCTTCTGCCCAGCTATAGGCTGCAGGCATCTGTACTGACCAATCAGGGATAACTTGGTCACATAGCAACACCTGGTGTACGTGCAGATTTCCTCGTCCATGGGGGCGGGGCGCGGGGGGGGAGATAATCTGGGCCGGAATTTAGCATTACAATACATAGCAGCAGACCAAAGAAGGAAAAAAACAAACAAACGGTTTTTTATAAGCTAGGTAAACATTCTATTAATTTGCATAACTTAGGTAATTAAATTAGGGATTGAAATGACTTCCCGTAATACTTTTTTTTTTCCCCGAGACAGGGTTTCTCTGTGTAGCCCTGGCTGTCCTAGAACTCACTCTGTAGACCAGGACCAGGCTGGCCTCGAACTCAGAAATCCGCCTGCCTCTGACTTCCCGTAATAGTTGTTGTTACTATTATTAAAGAAGTTTGGTTTCAGTATATGATTTGGGTTTTTGGGTTTTGACTCACTCCTTCGTCCAAGCTGGTTTCAAACTCATGATTCAGCCTCTCTGGTACTAGGATTGTGGGCTAAGCCACACTTAGCAATATATTCTTCTCAGGGGAGCTATTAAAGTATCAGAATCCAACTGAGAAAGGTATCTGACTTGTATTATCTCAGCCCTCAGGAGGTGAAGGCTGGAATGTTCTGTCCAAGGTCATCTTTGGCTACCCAGTGAATCGGAGGTCAGCCCAGAATTCGCGTTTCAAAAACACAAAGCAAAACAAAACAAGAACTACAAAATCGGGAGAAAGTGGTCCTAAGTCTAAATCGTTTATTTACCCGCTGAGACAGGCGCATCTCAGTCTTTGTCTTGATCCTTGATATGTTTGACCTAGAGACAAACCCCCGGGCATGTCTTTGAGGAAGCTTCTGAATTGGGTTTCTTGAGGTGAGAAGACACCTCCACCTTAAGGGAGGGTAGCCAGGGTTAAGTAGTTGCTGCCTCAAAAGGAGAAAATGAACTGATTGCCAACACTCACAGAGCTCTGCTTCCTCACTGGATGCAGTGGGACCCGCAGCCCCACGCTTTCCACCCGTGAAGGGCCATCTCAAGCCCTTCTCTAAGCTGCCTGTGTAAGCCTCTGTCAGGGGGGTTTTCACACCAACAAAGTAACTAAGGTGCTGTATTAGCGTAGAGACGTGAAGTCACCAAGTGAAGCTTCCTAGGTCCCAGGTTACGTCCGTTGTGTGACCGGTGAGAAAGAAACGTGTGAGCCGGTGTGGTGACCTTGGGCAGGGTCGGGGCTGAACCCCATGAAATGACAAAGTTGCCTTGGCAGAACACATCCCGGAGAGCGAACTTCGTAAAGCTAGATTTTGACCATCATCTTAAATCTTCATCCTGCTTTCTCGTCGCGTGTGTGCTGTGGCGGCCTGAGACCCAGACGGCAGAAAGTCAGACAGAAGGCAGGGGTGGTGTTCAGTACAGAAGGACCCACGGAAAACAGAAAACCCAAGAGTTTACTCGAAGGAACGAATAAAGGATTTGGTTCAGCTGGGTGGAGGGAGGCTGCTGGTCATTGTGAAAGCTTTTATTATGCCTTAACATTGAAACCCTGCGGTCACCATACCATGAAACTAGCACCATTCACAACCACATGCTTTTAGGTGTTTTTTCCTTTAAATATTTATTTTATGTATGTGAGTACACTGTAGCTGTCTTCAGACACCCCAGAAGAAGGCATCGGATCCCATTACAGATGGTTGTGAGTTACCTTGTGGTTGCTGGGAATTGAACTCAGGATCTTTGGAAGAACAGTTAGTGCTCTTGACCATCTCTCCAGCCCATGCTTTTAGGTTTGATAGAACTTTCTGTGGAGTTTAGAAACTGCATCTACCCAACTAAGTCCTCCCCCCTCCAAACCAAACCAAACCAAACCAAACCAAACCAAACCAAACCAAACCAAACCAAAGACTATGTTTCTCTTTGCTTTCTAAGAGACGTGGTCACTTTGTGGCTTTTCATTAGGAATACTAATCTTTGCTTCAAAATAGAAACTAGAAATCTGAGAAGAATGTTTCCTGGCCTAAAACTTTTGTTAATTTGGGCTCTCAGACAAACAATGGTTGCTACCTACAAAGGCTCCACTAAGAACAAAAGGTAAATTGGTGGAGGCATTTACTTTACACTTTAGATTTAGAATGGCCCCAAGGCCCTTCCCCTTCCTGTTATTTTTGTGGTCAAGTGACCCTATCCTTTCTTGGGAGACCTTCAGGCCTATACCAGCTGACCCACAGACAATGCCGGTARAGACCAGATGTGGAATAAGGCTGGAGAAGCTGGTATCAGGCGGGCCACAGCATTGTATGTAAGAGGAAACCCTCACAAAAGCGACATCACAACCATTGTCACCCAACCACATTTGAGCCGAAAAGGTCCCGGTTATCCTAGAGAGTTGGACATATTTTATTTGGAATATGATTTCTTTCCCCCACACTCTGCCCAAAAAATGTTTGAAAACTTGTTCGGAAGCAAAAACAAAAGAACGTGTGACTACATACACTAGGAATTCTAGCCCCTAGGAGGCTGAGCCTAGACTGATGACGCCAAGGATGCCTGCTGGTGGGCGTGGTGGCACAAATCTGAAATCTCTCGTTTGGGAAGTAGAGGTTAGGGAGTCAGGTGATCAAGGTGGTCCTTGGCTTTGTAGAGTCTGATGCAATCCCGGTTAGCGTGGGACCTTGCTCTCTCCCTCACAAATTAAAAGAAATATATGAAAGGCTTTTATAAATATGAATAGTTTTGGAACTCTTTACCGTCCCGTCTATAGTTTCAACTGGAGCGAAACTTCTCGAACTGAGAAGTGTACTGTTGTATTCTGATAATAGCGAAGCTTGGGGCGCATTTTGTCTTCTTCTGAYGGAGTCTGTGGGGCAGAGGATGGCCAGTAAGGCCCCCCACGTGCTCGGCAAGTGTTCMGMGAMTGATAACAACCRAGCCCAGGTTCAGGGTTTGKGATCAAATTTCTAATGTTCTTTTTCCATTCAAAGAGGGGTGCGTGTGCTAAAGCGCCGAGATAGAACGCTTATCTTGCATGCTGCGGGGTCTGGCTTCCACCTGGAGTTGAGGGCTGGAGGTATAGAATGCTTTTGTTGAGTGCAGTGGCCCAGAGCCTACTAATTCTGCACTCAGAAAAGAGGAAGACAGATCACAGGTTTGGGGTCAACACAGCCTAAACACAAGACTCTGTCCCCTGCGAAGTTCTTTGGTTCTTCATCTGTTTGCTCCATATGACGGAGCACTTTTTTTTTTTTAAGAGTTTGAGCAGAAGTGTACTTAGCAAAGCTAGGCCAAGCAAGTACTTCAGAGGACTGCCTCAAGGTGTGTGTGTGTGTGTGTGTGTGTGTGTGTGTGTGTGTGTGTGTGTGTGTTGATGGACAGGGAGCAGTAATCATTAATTAAGAGAATGTGTCACAGACCTGCTTACAGGCCAGTCTGATGGAGGGATTCTCTCATTTGGAGGTGAGGATGGTTTGTGTCAAATTGACAAAGTCGAGCAGCTTTTAGAAATGAGTTCTCTCCCTCCACAGGATAGGAAGACCAGCTCAGCAGCGGCCCTTACCCATGACTCATCGCATTTGCCCTTTTTTGGTTTTTGAGGCAGTAGCCCAGGCTGCCCTCTGGAATGATAAGTGTGCACCGCCACGGCTGACGGCCGGAGCAATGACCCGAGCCCACCTACTCAGATACAAGAAGGCTACCTCGGCACGCCAGCCTTCAAGGCGATGGCACTTCTGCTCTGGAAGGGGAGAAATGATTTCTGCAATGTTTCAGAAAAAAAGTTCATGGGCCTACTAGTAAATTATTTTAAAAATGTGTCACTGATATGCAATTTCATGATAAGGTCACAATAATTACAGCAATGAAAAGGAAGCTGGGGTGAAAAGCGACGGGTGTCTGTCTGGCCCGCTGCCGGTTTTGATTTGTTTTTTAAAGGCTTCACTCTGTAAGCCCGGGCTGGGTTTGAGCTTGTGATCCTTTTCCTTGCCTCCCATATGCTGAGATTATAGGCGTGYCCTACTGTACCTGGCGAAAAGGGTTGAATTTTATTTGTTAAAACATGACCTACTGGCTTTCAGGCTACAATGACTTCAATTGTATTTTTTTCTATTTTTCACATTTATTTCTTACAATGTGGGTCAATACACATTGTGAGTGTGTATGATGCTGGGAGGGAGATGATGGAAGATGATGTTGGAGGATACTGGATATATGTGTACATCCTTTTCAAATTAAATAGCATATTTTACTGAAGATATATATGTTAATGTGTGTGTATATAATATATAAGTTATATGTCTATATATAATATATAAGTTAATGTGTGTATATAATATATGTTATATGTCTATATACACATATACACACATGTATATATGTGTATATAGACATATAACATATATTAACATATATATCTTCAGTAAAATATAATATGTATAATATAATACATTATATATATTAACATATAATACATTCTGATCAGGGTTTCTCTTCTCTCATCTCCTCCCCGAAAATATTTGTTGAAAATTGTTACCAAAAAAAAAAAAAAAAAAAAAAAGCCACTGGGCACTGGGTATGGTGACGCAGTGGTTATAACCCCAGCACTCTCAACGAAGGTGCAGTGTCAGGAGTTCAAGGCCAGGAGGAGCCACATGAGGTCATGTCTCAAGCAAGCAATCGAAAGTATCACAGGAAACAGAGGAAGGAAAAAGATGTGTCCTAGGCTCCGGTGAGCGACCTGGATAGAGCTTGCGGGAACACTTGGAGATAGTTATGGCTTGCATTTTAAGTCCTCGGTGCCCCCCCCCCCCACACACACACACAGGGAGTAGCACTTCAGTATCTGTCATGAGATCCAGGTCCCCCATCGGCATGTGAGAAAGCTTGCCGACAACCCTGGGGCAGGGGTTAATGCAACTTTAAGATGTGGGGTCTGATTGGACTGAGCGTGGGGTCCCCAGTGGAGGACTGGAGGAGCTGAAGGAGTTTGCAGCCCCATGACGCCCCAGTGCTCCCAGGGACTAAGTCATCAACCAAGGGGTACACATGGATCCAGCATTTGTGGCGGAGACGAAATGTGGCAGAGAGGTCCTTGGTCCTATGAAGGCTCAATAGCTGCCCCAGTGTGGGGGAAATGGAGGGGGAGTGTAGGTGGGAGTGGGTTGGGCAGAGGGGCATATTCTTGGAGACAGGGGGAGGGAGGATGGATTGGGGGTTTTCGGGGAGGGGGGGAGACCGGGAAAGGGAGTAACATTTGAAATGTAAATGAATATATTCCATTAAAAAAAGAAAAAAGCCGGGTAGTGGTGGCGCATGCCTTTAACCCCAGCACTTGGGAGGCAGAGGCAGGCGGATTTCTGAGTTCGGGGCCAGCCTGGTCTACCGAGTGAGTTCCAGGACAGCCAGRGATATACAGAGAAACCCTGTCTTGAAAAAGAGAAAAAAGAATAAAACGCTGTGGGGTCTGGTAGAAGCCAGCGGCATCCCTGAGGGAGGATTTGTTGATTGGTTGACGGGTACTGACACCGCAGAAGCTCTCCGCCTCCTGCCCATGGTCAGATGAGCAGGCTTGCCCCGCCACGTGACCGCCGCCAGCCACCTCGGCTCTACCGCAGGCCAAGGACAATGGTGCCAAGAGAGAGCGCCGAAGCTGCCTGCCCTCGMGAACCTTCCTTCCTCTAAGAGATGTATGTCCTCAGGCGTTTTGTCACAGTAAAAGAAAGGTGACAGAAACTGCTGGAGTAGTTTAGGGAGGAGCGTGCGCTGGTGTGACCTGAGCTGGTGACCGGAACTCACGCGCAGGGATGGAATCC
>BDUI01054859.1:0-12856 GCA_002335545.1 Apodemus speciosus | reverse complement strand
AGTGTCCCCTGAAACTTCACTGTAGAATTACCATGTAACCCAGCCTTCCCAGGAAAGGCGGAGAGGGGTCAGATAAGCAAGGGCACATTGGTGGGGGCGGTGGCAATGTGTGTCACAGCAGCCCCAAGGGAGGAGACTGAGGGTCCATGGACAAACCAAAGGGCCACCAAGCTGTGGCAAGCGGAGCGGTAGAATATTATCCAGTCTTCAAAAAGAAGGGAATTCAGACACACACTGCACCTGTACCTGCTGAATACGTTGAATGAGTTCTAAGCAGTGAGCCAGCCAGGCACAAAGGGCCACACACTGCTAGGCAGGTCCCTGGAGCCCCTAGAGTGCTGAGCTCCACAGGATGTGGCCTCGAAGGGGCGGGGAGGATGAGTCAGCATTTGAGGGGAACACAGTTTGAGTCTGGGGAGGTGAGAACATTCTGGAATTGGATGGAAGTGCCTACAGCCCAGTACTGAGCACGCTTGGCCTGGAGTCAGTACTCTTCCTCCACTATGTGGGCTCCTGGGGTTGAAGTGAGGCTTGGGGTTCTCAATGTGCCTTTATCCAGAGGGCAAGCCTTTTATTTATTTTTATTTATTTATTTATTTTGACAGGGTTGAGACAGGGTCTCCCTATGTAGCCTTGGCTAGCCTGAAACTCTATGCTAGCCTCACAGAGATCTACCTGCCTCAGCCTCCTGAGTTCTGGGATTAAAGTTGAGTTACCAGCAAGCGAGGTTGAATTTGTTTTGTTTTTTTAAAATGCTAAAATATTAGCTGACCTCCCCCCACAGTTTGGAGGCCGGATGACGGACGTGTCAGCTCTCTGCAGACCCACCTGCCAGGTCTTCCCCCACCCCCACCCGTCTGCATAATGACATTGCTGAGGCCAGAAGAGGGATTTAAACTGGAAAAGCCGGAGCTGTGATTTGTAAAGTTTACCCTGGGACCTGCCCAGAGGAGAGCCTCCTCCCCCACTCAGGCCCAGAACCCAATTTTTATGCATTCCTATTCTTATGACGATGAAGCTACTGAACGTACCTAACAGCTAAGCTGACTGCCTGGAGAAGTCCCGTTCCTAGGGAGAAGTAGTTATTCAAGGGAATGACACTGGGACTTTGTAAGGAATAGGTCATGCAAGGTCACACCCAGGGTTGGCCTGGGCTGGCCTGCAGGCTTCAAGGTGCCCTGCCATGGGCTCACCTGTCGGCCTCCACTCACGGCCACTGGAGGATGATTTTTGTGAACTCTGCACAGGCTTTGGCTGTTCCTCAGAGACCAGCACTTGCTGTCGGCCAGGCCCAATCTGAGGCGCCTTACCGCCAGACTTCGCTCAGCCTTTTCTCAAAGTCCCCTTCTGCCTTTGCTGGCACCCTGTAGCCCACGTTTGGCCCTCAACTCTCTTTGTAGCYGAGGGTAACCTTGAACTTTTGATCCTCGTCCTGCTCCACCTCCCTACAGTTGGGACTGTATGTAGGTGTGCACCGCCCTGCCTGGGTTGGTTATTCTGGGCTGGGGATAAAACCAGGGCCATCACGCGTGGCGGACAAGCGTACTCTACCAACTGAGTGGCATCCCAGCGGCCACCACTTCTTGTGTTCGTTTTTTGTAGACTGGGAGAGTGATCTACAAGTGAAAGGTCACATGTCACAGCGGGCTGGAGGCTAGACCTGAACCCAGAGCTGGTAGTCGCAGGACTTCCTGTGTCCCAAGTTCATAACAGACTAGATATTCAGGGGTGTTGTGGCAGGGCAGAGGGGCCCAGGACCCCAACTCAGATAAGCCAAAGTCACCTTACCCTGTCCTGTCTGTCCCAGGCACTTAAAAGCTGCAGTACCACCTGAAGTCACAGGCAGACTTGCCCCAGGCCTGTCTTAGCCAGCAGCCACTGGTCCACAAGCACCATCGAACACTTACTAAGTTCCAAGCCCTGGAGCTAGAACTGAGAAAGACCCAGACCTGTGATCTCACTGTGGTGGTGACAACTTCAACAGGGGGAGGGGCAGATAATAAATGGAGGCTTGTTTTGTTTTAGCCTGGGTAGCCCTGGCTATCCTAGAACTGAATCTGTGGACCAGGCTGTCCTTGAACTCAGAGATCCTCTCCTATCTCTGCTTCTAGAGTACTGGGATTAAATTAGTACACCACCACTGCCYGGCAAATGAACACTTTTGTCTGGGTTGTTTTTTCTTTTGAGACAGGGTCTTATTCGGTAGCCCAGGCTGGCTCACTAAATAGGCCTGACCCGCCTCAAATTCARAGATGCACCTGCCTCCTGAGTGCTGGGATTAAAGGTGTAGGACACCGAGGCCAGGCCCCAGTACCCGGCCTCCTCGGTACCCTTGATTCTGTCAAGGTGTGAATTGGCTGCAAGTGGAGTGAGTGGAGACTGAGGTCCTAGGGCAGCCAAAAGGGGAGGAGTCCTGGGCCAAACGATCTCTGGATCTCCCTCCGGGGAAAGGGCTGGAAGCTGGACAGGCATGAGATAGGGGTCTGGGACAGACTGGGGTTACCACGGGAGTYTTATTCTCACCCCATGCTCCCATATTCTCCCTAACACTACCGAGCATGGAGGAGGGGCCTGAAGCACTTACTGGAGGTTCTGGGGCCACAKCCTGGAGCAAGGAGCAGGCCCCAGAGCAGTTGGATGAGCGTGCCCAGCCGTGGTCCTCCTGACTACTATCCACTGTCAAGAACACCCACGGGGTGTGGTGGCCAGCAGCTCCTTCTGCAGTGTCAAAGAGTCGGGGATGCACTCCCAAACTGAGTTGGGGTGGGGAACCTGCCCACCAGCAGCAGCAGCAGTAACAGTAACGCAGGCAGGGCAATGACCTAGATCTGATCCAGGCTTCCGACCCAGGCTAGGAAAGGAACACCCAGGTGTGCCCAGATTGAGGCCTGCAGCTCCCCCCCCACCCCCCACCCCCCACCCCGTCCAGTGACACTCACAGCAGGGGAATTAGGGATGCTGGGACAGAAAGGGATGTTTCTYAGCAGGGTGTGCGTATGCGCGCTCGTGTGTGCACATGTATGAGGGTGTGYGTTTTGCTCCTTGGCAAGCAAGGCCAGCAGCGGCTCTACCAGCCCCTGGAGGGCTTGGTTATCCCAGGCTGCCAGGCGCATCAGAATGCCTCGTTAAGGGATTTGGAGACATGGTGTAAACCCCACTGAGATAGACAGATGCTCAAGTGTCTCCTCTGGGTCTCAGGACCTGGCTGCATTCCCYTGAGTGTTGTGAGTAAGGACCAGTAATGACTGGGGCCAGCCCAATGACAGAGGGCAGAAGGAGGCCGCAGCTCCCGAAGCTCTGGTCCAATCTCTGATTCCTCACTGAGGGGTGCAGCAGCCTCTGAGGCTCCTCCATCCGTGGCCAGGTCACCTGCTGGCTCCAGGCTCCTCCAATACCACAGAACAGGGACATTCACACCTAGGTGAGCAGTACYAGGGCTCTGCCCAGTCCGCCCCCATCAGGCCAGAATGGCCACAGTTGGGGGTGGGGTGCTGGTGGGGGAAGGGACCCTTCCAGATCCTTAGAGTTTGGCGTGCTCCTGGGTTGGGAAGGTCCAGCCTYCACACTTGAAAATCCCTGGGGGACAGTTGACTCTAAGAGCCCAATGTCCTRCCGGCTTTCTGTCCTTGCCTTGCGGTACCTAGAAGGGGAGTGCGGGGCTGTGCTGTCCCTACATGTACTCATCCCGAGTTCTCGCAGAAGCACCCACCCACTCCGTGGTTCAGGCTTCCCACCACCTGGAAGACCCTTACATTTCCAAGCCTCTGGGGCCAGATCGAGTCATGCCTCCTTCCGATCGTGCCCAACCTCTCGGCAGCCTTCGAGTTACACCCTGATAGYCAAGCCACAGTGTGACTTGCCTCCCACCCTCAGCTCAAGCCAGTCCTTGGAGCCGCAGAAAGGTTCCAGGTTATGGCGGTTCACCAAGGGTCCCGCAAGGAAGGACTACAGGAGATGCCCTGGGGAGCAAAGAGCCAAGGGGCGGGATCAACAGGTTTGAGTGCTGGGCGGAGCCAAAACTGAGGGGTTGGGGTCTCTTCAGGTGACAGTAGCCACCGCCAGGCCCGCGCCTCTTCCCCCGGCGGTGATTGGCAGGCGGCCTGCGCCCCGGCTCCCAGGCGACCGACGCCCCGCGGGCAGGCGAGTAGGAGGGGGCGCCGGCTATATATACCACTGCTCTGCAGGGCTGGGCGCGCGGGGACCGGGCCACCGTTCTATGCCCGTCTGCTCCCGCGGCTTCGATCTGCGCGCAGCACTCACCGAACTCACGGCCCGCCGCTCGAGCTCACGCACGGCCCGCGGGCCGGGATGGCGAAGCGCGGGCCGACCGCAGGGACGCTGCTGCCCCGGGTCCTGTTGGCCCTGGTGGTGGCCCTGGCGGACCGAGGGGCCGCCGCACCCAACGGCACGCGGCACGCCGAATTGGGGCACGGCTGGGACGGCTTGGTGGCCCGCTCGCTGGCACGCCTGCCAGTGGCCGCGCAGCCCCCGCAGGCGGCGGTCCGCAGCGGCGCAGGGGACTACCTGCTGGGCCTTAAAAGGCTGCGGCGGCTCTACTGCAACGTGGGCATCGGATTCCACCTGCAGGTGTTGCCCGACGGCCGCATCGGCGGTGTGCACGCGGACACGAGGGACAGTGAGTTCGGGGCGCACCGAGAGGGTGGGGTCCCGGGCAGAAGTAGTCCCGGGGGCTGAGTGGACTCGAGCTCCGACCCCTTGGGCTCGAGAACTGCGAGCGCACTCGGCTGCCGGGCCCCGCCTCCCGCCTTCGGAAGCCTGGGCTCCCGGTGCGGAATTCCAGCGCCTTCACCCACCCGCACCCACGGGAACCCGAGACAAGCGCCCAGACTGAGGCCGGACTTGGGGACTACTGGTAGASAGGAGACGAGCTCTCAATGCTTGCGTTGGGGACACTGGGCTTCTCACCCCCACTCACCCCAGCATCGAGATCCCAAGAAGCTGAGTCGGAGGGTGCGTGTGGGCCTCCTACCTACGCTTTTCTGAGCTGCGTGTCCTCCCCCGTCCCCAGGCCTTCTGGAGCTCTCTCCGGTGCAGCGGGGTGTGGTGAGCATCTTCGGAGTGGCCAGCCGGTTCTTCGTGGCCATGAGCAGCAGGGGCAAGCTCTTCGGTGTGGTGAGTGCCCGCGGGTCTGGCTGGGCACCTGCTGGGGACAGTGTGCAAGACTAGCGGGATTGTATGTAAACCCTTCACCCCACGCACACACTTGTGACTTGGTCACAGAGGTCTGGCAGAAGGGTCTCCAGTTCTCAAGGTTTTCAGCCAAAGTAGCCAGAGGCAGGCTGGGTTTCCAGACCAAGGGAATTACCCCATCCAATCCCCTCCTGAGTCGGGTACTTACTGATGCGGGGAGAGAGGTGGGCTCCCGCAGGCAGGACACGCGGCAGGGGATACTAAGCCGATGAGCGGGCAAGGCAGGTGAGCTAGCTATGCTCCGCCTAGCGTGGGCTTCATGTCCTCGAAATCTGGGACAGTCTTGACACTCTGCTACCTAAGAAAGATCTCTTGGGCCCCGACTGCAGCAGGATCCTGGCTCACCCCGTGTTCTCTTTCTCAGCCTTTCTTTACCGAAGAGTGTAAATTCAAAGAAATACTTCTGCCCAACAACTACAATGCTTACGAATCCTATGCGTATCCCGGCATGTTCATGGCCCTCAGTAAGAACGGGCGGACCAAGAAGGGGAACCGAGTGTCACCTACCATGAAGGTAACCCACTTCCTTCCTAGACTGTGACCCTCCGGAGCCCTGCCTCAGCCTCGGAAGCATACCCTACCCCTCAGGAGGAGCACTTTCTCTCGATGGAGAATTGTTTGCAAAAAAACAGGTCTAAGATATTTAAATTAATTATTTAAATATGTATATACGGAAGCCCAATTATTTATAATTTTATGTATTTTCATTTTCTGGGGGAAAATGACCAAAAGAACAAACAAACGGCAGCTCGGTCCTCTGGTACAGTGGGACAAACTTCTTCCTTCACTATCAAAGATACGGGGTGTGCTGCTATTTCATGTGTGCCTCTAAAACTTGGTGACGTCAGTTTCCAAGGGTGCCTGGCCTCTGTCTGGAAAGGCCTGCCTGGGACCTCGGAGCCAGCGAGAGAAGGACCCTGAGCTCCCGTCCTTCCTGTCCGGGAGCATCTCTCGGCAGCCGCCCCTTCCGCTCCCTTTGGTATGAACCCTGTCGGATCGGTTTACTCCAGGGACAGAAGTCCTCCCGCCTGTTTTTAGATCTCCAAGACTGATCTTTGAACTCTCTTGCAGTCAATCTTCTTGGACCTACCGGATGGGAGACCCTTAGACAACTTTATAAACTCCTGTTTGCCTTTTTTGGACTGGCCAACAGGGCGCGTGGCTCATAGCCACTGGAACTTTGTTGATTTTTCTAAAAGGGACTAGGAATGGACAAGAAGGTGTGTGTGCGCCACAACTCAAAACTCTAGGGATGAAATTGTGTTTTGTGATAGAGGATGATTTGTTGGGATATAACAATGTATTTTTGCAAGAATCAAACTGAGAAGAATAGGCTTCCCTGAATTTGGGGAGCTGTGTGCTGTAACTCCACAATTTGAGGGTGAGCTGTTCTTCCCTTCCCAGGCAGCCCTCACGCAGGCAGWCTGCAGGAGTCCGCATTCCGGTGCTGCCCCGAGTGAACCAATTCTATTCCCATCTACCTCAGTTCCTGAGTCCCTGGTGACCAAGCTGGAGGCTCTGCTGGGTGCGTCTGCCTGCCTCTCCACATGTAGCATCTCGCGCCCGGCTGGACTCTTGTCACGTTCCAGCTATCTTTACCCAATGATTTACTTTTAGTAAGGGGTATTCATGGTGAAAATATGCGCGGCCAGCTGTCGGAGTGCACTATATGGTCACCAAGTCAAGTAACCCTTATATTTTTCTTTATATATTTTACGAATGTAACCCCTGTCACTGAGACCAAGATGGAAGAGCAGGGTCGGCGGCATTTAAAAAGGGTCTGAGGTGAGGGAGAACATTTAATTTTAATGAATGACTTTGGAGTTTATACAAAATGACCTTAGCTCTCTTCAGCGAATGCCCCGAATGCTTCTCCCCAAGACCTTAAGACTGCTGGGAGGCTTCTGAGCCGCCTCCTGAATTAACTTTATGGGAGGCTACAGACTGCGAGAAGGGAAAATCTGATTGGCTTTTTTTTTTTTTTTTTTTTTTTTNTGGTGACGTCAGTTTCCAAGGGTGCCTGGCCTCTGTCTGGAAAGGCCTGCCTGGGACCTCGGAGCCAGCGAGAGAAGGACCCTGAGCTCCCGTCCTTCCTGTCCGGGAGCATCTCTCGGCAGCCGCCCCTTCCGCTCCCTTTGGTATGAACCCTGTCGGATCGGTTTACTCCAGGGACAGAAGTCCTCCCGCCTGTTTTTAGATCTCCAAGACTGATCTTTGAACTCTCTTGCAGTCAATCTTCTTGGACCTACCGGATGGGAGACCCTTAGACAACTTTATAAACTCCTGTTTGCCTTTTTTGGACTGGCCAACAGGGCGCGTGGCTCATAGCCACTGGAACTTTGTTGATTTTTCTAAAAGGGACTAGGAATGGACAAGAAGGTGTGTGTGCGCCACAACTCAAAACTCTAGGGATGAAATTGTGTTTTGTGATAGAGGATGATTTGTTGGGATATAACAATGTATTTTTGCAAGAATCAAACTGAGAAGAATAGGCTTCCCTGAATTTGGGGAGCTGTGTGCTGTAACTCCACAATTTGAGGGTGAGCTGTTCTTCCCTTCCCAGGCAGCCCTCACGCAGGCAGWCTGCAGGAGTCCGCATTCCGGTGCTGCCCCGAGTGAACCAATTCTATTCCCATCTACCTCAGTTCCTGAGTCCCTGGTGACCAAGCTGGAGGCTCTGCTGGGTGCGTCTGCCTGCCTCTCCACATGTAGCATCTCGCGCCCGGCTGGACTCTTGTCACGTTCCAGCTATCTTTACCCAATGATTTACTTTTAGTAAGGGGTATTCATGGTGAAAATATGCGCGGCCAGCTGTCGGAGTGCACTATATGGTCACCAAGTCAAGTAACCCTTATATTTTTCTTTATATATTTTACGAATGTAACCCCTGTCACTGAGACCAAGATGGAAGAGCAGGGTCGGCGGCATTTAAAAAGGGKCTGAGGTGAGGGAGAACATTTAATTTTAATGAATGACTTTGGAGTTTATACAAAATGACCTTAGCTCTCTTCAGCGAATGCCCCGAATGCTTCTCCCCAAGACCTTAAGACTGCTGGGAGGCTTCTGAGCCGCCTCCTGAATTAACTTTATGGGAGGCTACAGACTGCGAGAAGGGAAAATCTGATTGGCTTTTTTTTTTTTTTTTGTCACATTCCTTTAGAAAACTTTTTGTTTGAATGCTAATGGGATACTTAAAATACTATTCTGTAGCACAGCCCAAGAAGGAAGAAGCCACACCCCAAAGCTGAGGAGGTGGGAACTTGTCCCAAACTTCCCTTTCTGTCTGATGGCTCACGGGACAAAACAGATTTTGTGGTTTTTAAGCCAGGCCCTAGACTCCAAGAGTGTTGAGAAGATAGTTGAAATGTCTTTTCTTTCTGCTATTTTTTAAACGACTGGGTCTCCTAGCCCAGGCTGACCCTGAACTTGCAATGTCACTAAAGATGACCTTGAATTTCTGATCCCCTTGCCCCGTTTCCAAGTGCTAAGGTTACAGCTTTGCCCACCACACCCACTCCTCAGGTGCTGGGAATTGAAATCTAGTGCATGCCAGGCCACTCAACAGCTATGCCTCCCTCTTTTTTTGTGGGGGAGGAAATGTGAGGGGTCTTATTTGGTAGCCCAGGCTGGCCTTCTTGAATCTGAGTGTTGACTAGAGGTAGAAGGCTCCTGCCCTTTTCTTGTGGGATTCTCTGCAGCTATTTTGCCCCAGGCAGGCTGTGGTCCTACCTGACACCCATTACCTGTTTCTTTAGCCAACTAGTTGCCTTTCCTGTGCCCAGAGACAAGACTGTATCTTTGGAACTTTGTTACCGGAATAGGTTTGATGTTTCAGCTCTGTATCCGCCCCTGTTACCGAGTCAGTCTGTAGTTGATACAGGTGTCGACCCAGAGATAGTATGTGCTATGCACACTGGATGCTCCGTCCAAGAGAAGCATTCAATCATGTATAGAAGCCCCATGGACTGATGGGAATAATTGGGAAAGATATTAAAATGGCAAACGTGTCTGGAAGCTCCTGTGTGTCTRCTTTATCTTTTTCTATTTGCAGCTGAGCAGGGTGGGAGCAGGGAGACTAGCTTTAGCCAGCTGTGCCCACACAAATGTGGCTTGAAAAATAGTCCCAGAGGCAAAGGTGTCACAGTCTTACCACATCCTGGGGTCTTCCTTCAGTGGGGCGCTGTTGCTGCCTACCCGGTCACCAACCCGAGTCCTTGGGTCTGTCCACTCCGTGAATACTTACCCCATGAAGCACAGTGAGGTAGAAGCTGATCAAGATGAGAACGGTCAACACATAATATATGTTTTGACTTCAGCCAACTGCTCTCAGTGAAGATATGAAATCAAATTACAAGCCATGAAAGATGCCAGATCACAGGTTGACTGTTTCGTGAAGTTTTTGTTCATTTATTTCTGGAGTTGGTATCTCACCAGGCAAGGATTCTAGACCGCTCTCAAAGCACCATCTTCCTACTTCATCTTGAATCATATCTTGATTATGGGTTTGTACCGACACGCCTGGTTGAAATTTGGTCTTAATTGTCCTTATATATTTGTAACTCATCTGTATCAGGATGTGTTTAGGTTTTGGGGTTTGTTTTGCCCTTTGCTCTTAAGATGGAACTCTAGCCCACAATGGAGTATGAGAGAGTGGTAGGCTGGTGGTGGTGGAGCACAGCTTTATTCTCAGCACTCAGAGGCAGAGGCAGGTGGGTCTCTTGAGTTTGAGGCCAGCCTGGTCTACAGAATGAGTTCCAGGGTTAATTCAAGGAAAGCCTGTCTTGGAAAAAGACAAGAATCAAGTAGGGGCTAGAGATGTGGCTCAGGAGGCAGAGCCCTTGCCTAGCACCGGAGCCTTGCCATGGGTCCCCACATCACAAACAGGCAGGTGCACACCCGTGACCCCAGCATTTGGGAGGCAAAAGCAGAGGATCCTAAATTCAAGGTGACCCTCCAATACACTGTGAATTTGGGGCCAGCCTAGGCTTATGTGAAAACCCCTCTCAATAGTAGTAGAAGTGACCAGGGCAGACCACCTATATGACATATCCCTATGCAGAGGAGGCCAGGTGCAGGGCAGRGCCCACCGAACGGTCCACCAGGCCCATTCAGACTCCCAGCCTTCAGGCTAACTCCATACTCAGGCCTTAAGCCACCCCRTTACAGTACCCCAAGAGACTGACTGGTGCAGGTGTTCTTCACAGATGGACAGAAGCACCTAGAACCTTGAGCATCCACCTGACCTGTTGGCTCTTGGGCTCCTCAGCAAAGCTGTTCTGCCCGAACAAGGTGACCATTGGCTTACCGGTGCTTTTGGATTGGTGGTCTCCAGCACAGAAAGACTGTGGGAGTGGGGGTCTCTGAGGCAGGCGCTGAACGGGGCTGAATGTGTCTTTGTTTTGAAGTTTTTCTTGCATTTGTTGTGTATGGGCTTCAGGGTAGAGCATATGAACAGAGAACACCTCAGAAGTCAGTTCTTGGTTAGGCATAATAGAACACTAATCCCAGCACTCAGAGGCAGGTGGGTCTCTGAGTTTGAGGCTAGCCTGGTCCACATAATGAATTTCATTTCAGGCCAGCTAAGTAAAATCCTGTCTTTTATTTGTTTTTCCATCATGCTTCTGTCATACATCAGCTTTGGTATCTGCCTTTGTCCACTAAGCCATTTCTCCGGCCCTGGCTTTAGGGGTTTTGGGTTGTTTTTAGTTTGTTGTTTTACTTGAGACAGGATCTTACTATATAGACCAGGCTAGCCTCAAACTTCCAGAGATCTGTCTGCCTCTGTTTCCTGAAGGATAGGATGTAAGATGTGCACCACCACACCTGGTGATTTTGGGGGTTTTAATTCACGGGGAGATCTTGCGCACAGTCTCCACTACCACAGGTTATGTGGTTCAGTTTCTCACATTTGGGGAAATTGCTCAGGTCAGTGCATCTGGAGTGCAGTGGATGAGCCTGGGGCTTCTCCAACTCCCTTTCTTCATGGGAAACGGTCAAGTGTTAAAGAGACTTTCTCTTGGTGACAATGACTGTAAGAGAAGCCAGAAGGTGTASTGAACTGTAGGCCACCTGAAGCTGCCCYGAGGGACCACATGGCACTACCCAGTCAGGGCTCCACCTGAGCCAGTCTGGGAGTGCTCRACTGTCACTTAAGTGGTGGGTGGAAGAGACACACCACAGGGTGTGGTCAGCCAAGGCTGTTTCCACTTTCACCTCCCTGAGTGGTGCGGCGGCGGCATCCTTCTTAGGAGGAGTCTGGAAAGTGTGTAACTCAGGAGGAAGATGGCACTTGGCAGGTGGCCTCACTCCTTTACAGGACCACTTGTAGCATGTAAAGTCAGTCAGGGGCCCTGGGCAGCTGGCCAAGCCCAGAGCATCCTTTCTGAGCAGCCTGCGTGCATGCCTGTGTCCCGCACTTGCTGGAGCCCTTCAGTGTCGGGCACAGCTCTGTCAGCTGCCCCCTTCTGCTCTCCTCTCGCTGAGAGGCGTGTATGCCGCTCCGCTTCACCTCATCGTTGGCAGGAATGTCTACGTGACTTCTGAGGCAGRCTACCCTCAGTGATTTGAGCCACTTCAGGGTTGGGCAGCCAAGGTCCTGTGTCTGTTGTCCCAGGAGGAAGTAGATCCATCCAGAGCAGCCCAGGAGGTGAGTGCTCTCTTAAGAGCCCTTATTGAGCTGGAGTTTTACCTGAGGACAGCCCAGCTTTCAGTAAGGCTGGGTCTTAAAAACCAAACAAACCAGAAATCCAGCAGTGGGGAAGTAGAGGCAGGAGGCTCTTGAGCTCAAGGTCAGCTTCCTACAGGGTGAGTTGTTGGTCAGCTTGTCAGGGATGGTGATGCACTGCAGGTGCTAGAGGCAGGCAGATCTGGAGTTCAAGGTCACCCAAAGCACATAGTAAGCCAAAGGCCAGCCTGGGCTACTTGAGACCTTGTATCAAAGACCAAAAAAACCAAACCAAAACAACAACAACAAAACAACAACAAAAACAAAACAAACAAACCTTTTYGAGGTATTGTACCATGGGAGTCTTTCTGGCTTTAGCTGTGTGTTATTGCACACATTGGGTGTGTCAGCCCAATGCTGATAATGGTTGTTCTGGGGACACGTGGAACATGCAGGGCCTTCTGGCAGAAGCAGAATCTATTGCTGTGATGAAACACCCCAAGCAAAGGCAGCTTAGGAAAGGAAAGGGTTTATTCTGCTTTCAAGTCCAAGACCAGTCAGTGAGAAGAGAGAAGTCAGGACAGGAACTCAAGGCACAACCGGAAGGCAAGACTGCTTGCTTTCCCACACAGCATTACCTCCAACAAGAAAACACACGCACAGCCACAGACGTGCAGCAGGAACCRTGGARGGTTAGCTACCTGCTGACCCCCTCAGAGGCTCATGCTCCGGTAGCTTTCTTATACAGCCCAGCATCACCAGGCCCTGTGGTATAGGTCAGCATTAGGGATGCAGAGGCAGGTGGATCACTGTGAATTCCAGGAGACCCAGGACAATATAATGAGACTTTGTTTTAAAAACAAAGCAAAAAAACCCAAAAACAACAAACAAAAATTACCCAGGATCTCCTGTCCAGGCAATGGTGCCACCTACCGTGGTCTGGGCTCTCCTGCATTAATTAACAATCAAGAGAGTCCCCTA
>BDUI01054850.1:3200-14449 GCA_002335545.1 Apodemus speciosus | reverse complement strand
TGTGTGTGTGTGTGTGTGTGTGTGTGTGTGTGTCTATACATGCATGTGTGTGCACATGTTAGAACAGTGGCATTTTCCTAAAAATCTGTTGTCAAATGTGTGACACCTGTATAGCCAGTGTTACTTTGGAACGAAAAGAGAAAATAGCACATGAGTATGAACTGCTCAGTGAAAAGTGATCATCAGCTTTCATGAAAATTCCTTTTCTCATTCCGTTAATTCCTAGATCACAGCTAACTCCTTATTTAAATGGCAGGCTTGTAAAAGAGTTAGTTGTTTAACATAAGTACTGATATTAAACCCAGAATGGTCATTTTGATATTTGGATACCAAGGTGGTATGGACTTAGCAAGAAGAACAGGTTGAATAATGCCTTACAGCGAAGTAGAATGCATGCAAGGAGAATAAGATAAATAATGGAAAATAGGAAGATTGTTTTCTCCTATGGTAAGGAAGCTGGGGCCATCTAATAGATCACAGCGACAAGTGAGCGGTGATAACTATAAAAGATATTCTTGGACTGGATATGCCCACAATTCAAACGCCTGGCCTGAGTCCAGGTCTTTATTTYTAGGTCTTAAAGATGATATGTGCCTGAGCATCACCAACGGATTTTTTTTATTTGAAATTGCTATAACTAAGGACAGATATGATTGGAGTTTGGAAGGCTGCATTTATCATTGCTAAATTGGATCGCTTATATTTATAGTTCTTTCAAAAGTATGGAACATGGAAGGCTCCCGTTTGCAACAATTCTACAATATTGTATGTTAGCTTGAAAAGTATGAGAATGAGGTCCTTCTCAGACTTTATTTTATAAATAGAGTTCAGCAAATGTATATTATACCATGAAAACTGATACTGCAAAGTCTAATCAATTCAGGCCACTCAGTGGTACTTATCTAGAAATGTATACTAAAAACATTCTGAAGATGGAATCAAGAGCTACCGTAAAAACGCTCCAAAGCACAGACTTGAAAACTATGGTCAATAATCACAAATTATAAACTTTAAGTAATAGCATTGTGTGCTTTTACAAATCCTGTTCATGTGGACCACACTCAATGACATTTTCCCCTGTAAAATTAAGATTACCTGATATGAGATGTGAACTTACTTAGGAAATAGTTTGTGTGTGTGTGTGTGTGTGTGTGTGCGTGTGTGCTTCAAAAATGATCATTCTAAATTGTATGGCTTCATGAAACTTTAGATAGTGGCTGAGTTGTCCCCAAATGTGTAAAATGAGAAGCTGTCATTAGAGTCTACATATCTACACCATTCAACAATATTACTTATAAGGGTAATGATCAAGCTTATAAAAAAATNTGAGTTACACCCCAACCCTAACACTCTCGTTTTGGAGAATGTATTCTAGATTTAGTTTGCATGTTTTCCCTAGGATTAGATGTAAGTAGCACAATTTTTTTTTTGTCCTTGTGTCGTTCTCATTGATTCATATAATAAATTGCAGGATAGCAGCTCTCCTTACTAACGATGTCACCCCAAAGTAGTACTCACTAGTGTTTCAATAGTGGTGCAACCATGTTTACTTTATTATTACTAAGCAATCTATAGGATGTAACCCCAAAGTAGTGCTCACTAGTGTTTCAATAGTGGTACGACCACGTTTACATTATTATTACTAAACAATCTATAGGGTGTCATTCTAGATCTTACCATAATTTCATATATTTTATATCTTAGTGTACTATTGTTTTTATCTCGTAAGAAAATGTAACTTGAGATTTCCTGTCTAAGTATATTTTTATGTAAAGAATACAGTGATCTACAAAGTGTTAGTTACCAGATACCTAGATACTATTATTTCTTCAAAACTGAAATATTGTGCTCAGCGCTGAGCAATTTCTTCTTTTCTTAGCTTCTGATCCTGAAGATCACCATTTTCTTCTGCATGTCTATGATTCCATTTTAGCTAATACATTTGTGTGGAATTTTGTAGCATTTCTCCTGCAGTGGCTATCTTAGTTTACTTAGWATAATGTCCTCAGGTTCATTTATATTTTCTCATGTTGTAGGATTTCCTTTACTGAGTGAGTAAAATTTCTGTTTGCAAAAGGATGTAGATTTTGATATAGTAAATGCAGCATCAAGTGACTCTCTTTGTTATGGTTGACTACATTAGTTGAGATGTCAGTGATAGCCTATACTGAGCACTGGGCAGACCACTCTCCTTGCAKAAATAGCAGTCAGCAGTTGGGAGTGACAGAATTGTGTTTCAAGTCTCACCTCCTTCCCGTCCTTGGTGTCATAAGGTCTCATTTTTTGATTTAGGGGTGGATTTCTGCTATTTTTTTGGAAAAGAATTCTAATTCTGTACTTAATANAAATAATTTGGAATCACTTTCTAACCTAACTTCATGTCATATTTGGCCACAGGGAATCAATGTATGCCATCTTATTTTGTCTGGAGGAGGGAGGTCCCATGGCCTTGTTTTGTAAAGACAACCCAAAGATGCAGCTGGGAGACAAGCCGGGTGCCATGATCGAGGAATACCTAAGTGAAAATGGCTTTAAAATACATTTTTTGCAGATCACTTTTAGAAAATGAGCAATTTGTATGATGTCAAGCACCATTAATTGAAATGTTTGTACTTTTGCTTTGATAAATTGTCCTCACTGACTTGATCCACAAGGTTTTCTGATTAAACAATCTATGTTTCTAAGGTGCAGCGCGTAGGGGAGCCATGTCTGCCTTGACTTAGTTTATCAGCGTGGTGCTGTGAGTYACCTWTTGTGCTGCAGATTAGGAAATTCTGGTCCAGCTATTAAATTACCAGACATTACACTGCRRCCATAAATAATAACATCCGTAGTAACAATGATAACAGCATCAATAATATCAAGACTAAAACTTTAAAGATCTTAAAGAAATAATGACAATAAATATAATGGTTTAGAATTATAAAAGCTGATCTAAAAAAAAAAATTCTTGCCTCGTAGACCAGACATTTCATTCCCAAACTAATAAGATAAAGAAGCATAAACTGGTAAGTGTCCCACTAAATAGAAATATCTCAACAACAGAGGGGAGCAAAATTAGTGTAGCCTGTGGGTTTGATATAAACTTGATGAGAGACGGAGGTGGAGGAATATCAGCACTGAACTAGCTCCATAGCTGAAGAGAGCAGTTTCAGAATGGCTAATGGGAATCTTACAGAGTTAGAGAATCCATCACCCTTGACATCAGTTAAGAAGTTATACCTTCTGCTGCTTGTCATACATCAGGGTATTTCTAACGCTGATGAAAGCTATAATGTATCTGGCCAGTACTGTTAAATTGACTCAAGAACAAATTTATCGGAACTGTGAAAGCACATAAAATTCTAAGTCCTGGGCGAGAGCTATCAAAATATTTATGTAAAATAAACAAAGAAATAATTGGAAGGCCAYGTCTAAGAAATTGGCTACRGAGATGAATTCTACCCTTGAAGGTCTGCAGGAGCRAGCACTCCAAAGGCTTTCAAATGCCACTGAAACAATATGGTCATAAGAGACAAACCAGACAGATGGTACCAGCCAAATGTCACCTAGTGGAGGTCTGAGCAGGAGGTGGGTGATGTCATAAAAGCAGCCTGTAACCAGAAAGCTTARGCTCTGACTTAYRGCAGACTTAGTGGCTRCAGGACAGCTTGTGATAAATCAGAAGGCCACCCAACCTAATAAGACTTGAAAGCCAGTTGCATCCCTAAATAACAATATTTTAAAGTTACTAAATTTCGTATCAGTAATATTTTACCCACTTTCTATAAACTGTTGGCAACAGTTTTAGAAGATTTGTGTTATGAAATACATCTACAAATGGGACTTCAAGGATTTTTCAAATTACTGAAAGAAACAAATTATTTTYACCTTCATATGTCATCCCCATCCTCAAAGAAGCCATTTGTAGCCACGTCATCCGGACAGTGTCCCTTGCTGTGGTCACAATTCACTGTGACTCTTTTGCTCTGACCCATCCCCCACAAATAATTATGTACTTACATATTTTTTGTAATAAAATAATTTTCTCAAGGAAAGTATTTAATCGAAGTCATTGTTATTTTTGTTGCTGCAGACAACACAAACTTGTACATTTGTTTAAACGAGAGTCAATGAATTGCAGCTTAATTTCCAAATAGTGAATAAACTAAGAAACGTGATTGAGAATGTTGCAAGATTCCTTTAGTTATTTACAGGACGTAAAAGATACAATTGCCCCCCCCCCACCTTTGTAGCTTTATCACACTTGTTTAGTCCATGTATCACATGGTAGCTAATTAGTACAACTCAGTTATTAATTGCTATTATGCTTAATTAGATAATGTTAATTAATAYGCATGCTTCTAGTCTGAAGTTTATCTGCTGTTTATTAGTTTATTCTTCATACACGTGCATCTGGGCATTAAGTCATGTCCTTTAAAATATTAACTAATTGTGTTTTAGGTGTCCAGTTAAGGTTTTAAAGGATTTCATGCTTTAAACATGTCAAGTCAAATGAAGCCTAAAGAAATGTTTGACCTGTATGTTGTTTTCTTAGAATATTAAACAATTAGCAACACTTTAATAGAGAGAGTATTCCCAGTAAAAGCAAAACATCAGACTTGACSATAATCACCCCTCYCTCCCTCAGAGTGACTCTCTGTTGGGTTGGAATAGCATAGGCTCCTAAAGACACAGCTTGCTCTGGTTTTGAGCAGTCGTACTAGGCCCTTTCYATTCCTTTATGTTTTTTATCTGGTCATTTGAAGCTGTTAAAATTATCCTTATTTTAAAGCTCTTTCTGAAATGGGATGTGGCATCAGCTCCACCCATTCATTATGTGCATTTACTTTGTCCTGAGTATTAGATGAGACTATTATTTCTTGGCTTTCCAAGAAGCTGAACGTAGCTGATCCTGAGTTATAGTCAGTAAGTGGGCTGGAATAATGCACACCTCTTAATGTCTCCTCTGCCCACGCTCTCCACTCAGCCTTCTCCATTGTTTTTCTCCTCCTAGGGGTGGGCATGTGAGCCCGAGAACCACAGAGTAGATGGAGACTGGGTCCTTAAAGGATCCTGATTTTATGAGAATGGCCCTACCAACTGTTAGGTCTCATGAGTTTTATGTGAACAAGAAACACACAGCTCTGGTAAAACTCTTTATTTGAGTTTGCTAATTGTGGCAGTTATCCCATCCTTAATAAACAGGGCTGCTAATGACCTGGTAATTGTTAGGGCCAGTCCCATATGAAGGCATATGAGGTYGTTAACAAATGTCAAGTAAGCAGAGGAAAAGCAGGGATAAATAGYKTCTCTCCTGGTGGTCCTATGCCTTGTRTTACCATTCAAAAATCTGAATTCAGTTCAGTGYACAATTACAGTGCATGGTATTYAGGCTCTTACTAAAAGTCCAGCAGAAGAAAGGGCCACTGACCTTAAAAATGCCTWCTACTCAAAGAAGTCCTGTTRTTGGCACTAACAATGCTTTTCARATCACTGCCTTTATGGCTTTGAGTTCAYCCCCTAGGTTAGTRGAATAATTTTGAATTCCTCTGCTASTTTTGTGGAAATTTGTTGAGGGAAAAATAARATCTAATCTATATGCATAAAAACATGAACTTAGGGGCATCTGATCCTGTATAAATTTAGCAGAAATAATACTAGKTTGARTACCATGGATCTATTTGGACCCTAACTATGGATTCTTGGCCAGATTTACAGTATCAGGTACACATTTCCTCCTATAGAATGAGCCTTAATCAGAAAGTGATTGGTTTACTCCTATAACACTTATGATACTATTACACACATGGACACATCTTGCTATATCAGTTACTATTGTAGTTCATGGGGTTCACAGCTGGGTATAAAACTWTTGATGTTGCAGCMCCTTTCAGTATTATGAATGCTAGCTAGCAGGGAGAAAGTTTTCTGGTCATCTCGATTTCTCCATGTCCTGTGTTTGGTGTCTGTAGTGAAAGTATCTTACTGTGAAGTTTTGTTGGGCAACCAGCAGTACTGGCAAATTTACTGGTGACCTTTTCTAACTCTTTTCCCTTTCATGTAGGATTTCCTACTCTCAAATCCTTGGGGTGTCTTTAGTGTCTCAGATTTTGTTTTAATCCTATTAGGAACAACACAGGGTTGATAGCTTAYTCTGAATACAGAAGAAAAAGGAAYRTTCTCTAGTTCTCATCCAGCAGGTATGGTAGTTGGTTTACTTAGTCATTTTATCTAAGAACCAAAGTATGAATTAAAATTTCACAAACAGCCAAGTATTTGTCTCAAATGAATAAGGAATTCCACTTGACCTTGCCCATTGTAACCACAATTATTTGACTAACAATCCTTGGGAGTAGAATTATTTGACTAACAATCCTTCTGCTGTTTTCTGGCTTCTACGAATATGTACATTACTATCTAGGTGACAAGCATCTCTTCTTCCATGAAGAACCAGCTCCAATTAGATTGCATGAGATTCTAAATCTCCGTGGTCAGTTTATCTTACTGATAAGTGACAGAAAGGATTGTAGGCTYGGTGGTCAAGAAAGAAACAAGGCCCAGGATCAACTCTCAAAAGGCTCACTGTCCTGGTGGTGGAAWAATCCCTTTACRGATGCCTGTGCCATCTGTCATAAGAAGTCYACTTGCTGRAAAACAGAATTCCTCTACTCAGTAATCAAAGTTTTCYATACTGAAGTAATGTTGTAAAAGTCACATAGGACTAATTCAGAATGCTTTGCAAAATGTTTGGCTTTTATTATCTCACTTGACTTTTGTGCTCATGATATGAGGCAGAAACTGTTTCTCCAGTGTGTAGTCAACTAGAGTTCAGTTTCTAACTTTTATTTTAGTAGCTAGGTATTCATCCCTTCCTTCATTCATTCATCCATTCATTTTTTTCTTTTGTTGAAAATAGGTTTCTTTTCTCATAAAATATATCTTGATTATGGTTTTCCTTCCCCCCTACAACTCCTAACTTCTCCCCACTTTCTTCCCAACCTTATCTACCCATTTTCTGACTCTCATTAGAAAAACTAGGCTTCTGAGAAATAGCAACCAAACATGGCAAAATAAGATAAAGCCCCAAACTATCAGATCAAAACTAGGCAAGACAACTCAACACAAGGAAAAGAGTATCAAGAGCAGGCACAATAAACAGAGACACAGTCAAGAGTCCTACAAACATACTAAGCTAAAAGCTATCATATATATGCAGAAGACCTGGTGCAGGACCATGAAGGCCCTGTGGTTGCTGCTTCAGTCTCTGTGAGTACATATGAGTTTTGATTAGCTGATTCAGCTATCCTCCATATCCTCTGGCTCCAAGACTCTTTTTGTCTCCTCTTCTGCAGGGTTCCCTGAGATGTGAGGGGAGGGATTTGATAGGGACATCCATTTTAGACTCTCTTTCTGCATTTCTGGCTGTGGATCTCTGTATCTGTTCCCATCTGCTTCTCACTTTCTGTTGATGGCTCAATAACTGATCTACATAGCCGAATATCCTGAGGAGTCCTTATTTTTATCTTTCAATATGTTATAGGAATTGGCTTATGAGCCAGTGAAGACTGAGAAATGTCCTCATCTGCCATTTGGTAAACTGGAGACTCAGGAAATCCAGTGGTATGAGTTGGTCTGACAGAAGCTTGAGAAGATGGTGAGTATGCGTGAAAATGTGAACAGCTGCCCATGTTTGAAGGCCCGAGAATCAGGGGAGCTGATGTGAATGAGGAGGAAAATATGGACAAATCCTAGTAAAGAGGTGGAGCCAGGGAGGGGGGGAAGGAGAGAAACAGCAAAAATGAAAGAATGAGTAAGAGTCCCCTTCCTATGTCCATTTCTTTTTGGCTTACTGAGTTAAATACTAATGGCTTCCRAAATCACTGTTACAGATACAAACAGAAATTATGTTTTCCCAGCTATCAGACAATGGGTCCACAAATTAGCCATCACAGGCAGCTTATGAAACATAGAACTAGCATTTATATCATAATTAAAATATGTAAAAAAATGCTCTCAACTGCTATTGACTGTTTTATTAGAAGAAATGTAGCTAATATTGTTTCTAAGAACTTAACCTCAACTGTAAATAGTAAAATTTAAAATAGTAAAAGGTAAAAATAGTTGAGGGATATATTATGCATAGAAAGTAAATGTTATAATAGAAAGTAAATAATACAAAAAGAGGGATAATGAAGACAAACAGAATGAAATTGTGGCCAAGGAACAGATGTGCGAACGTTTGACGAACTTGATTAACAGCGATGGCTCCTGATACGGCTCTTCCAGAAAGCAAGGATATGCAGAAATTAGGCAGCAATGACTTACATTGTTTATATGTGAGTCAGAAGAACTGGTAAGACAAATGTGAAGATTGTGCAAATTAGAGCTATTATGATTTGGAGGGAAAAGGTTCAGTAGTTGGTATCTCAGTGTCTTGAGCAAATGTAGTTCATTATAGTCACATATAAATTCATTCGGCTGCACTGATGTCTGAATGAAACTGGACTGTTTTTCAGTTCTTTTAAGAAGACAAAATCACCATGAAAATAGGTCCTTAAAACAACTGACATTGTATTAGAAGGGGAATTTCTTCTTCTCAGCCAGAGARATGTCTTAGACGAAATGATTTATCACTTATTTTCTCTGTTTCCCTGTTGTAAACTAAGGCAAACTGGGGTAATAATAGTATGGTTATATGATTTTAAGAGCACTTTAAACTATGCCAGTGGGGAAGATGGGTCACAATAGAGACTGTTGGTTACCACGTTGAGTTGGAGTGAATGCCTGGGATCTGACAGCTGGTGTCTTAGTTCCTGTAAAGTTGTCCTGTGAAAACCACCCAACACAGCAACATCATCTAATACATCAAGAATYAGAAAGAATAACAGACCTTTATTTTTTAAGTTGGAAAGACTAAATCAAGCATACTGGGAAAGACTTTGGGAGGAGAGAACCAGGCCCACAGTTTACTTTGGTGTTCAKGTTGACAGTTGGCTCTACAGAACTTTAGCTTCGTTCTCCATGGCCTCGGTATCTGCCCACTCAGCTCATACAAACTCAACTTCCTTTGGYTGTGTCTCTAGCTGCTGTGTCCTTCCCTATTTAGATGCTCATCTCATGAAGGTCAAGAAAAAGACTTGTTACAAACCAATTTATTTGTATCACTACTCATTTCTCCTTTTCAGTAAAATGAGGGTTATGAAACCTTAGCTTTGTTAAAACCTGGTATGCAGGGATAAAGGAGTGAATAAATAATATAATATCTGTCTGTGTCTGGAATATCAATGAGTCTTCTTTACTGCAATGATTTCCAATGACTACTATAAAAACACATAACCAGCTGCTTTTTACTTAGGTATAAACAGCAGCCAAATACTACAACTCATTTTAGGGTATACACCACTCATATTCAAGAATGCACTTGGGTTTTTAATAGTATTTTAGATCTTAAAAGTGGATGGTCTATCTTGAATGAAGAATGGTGGACACTGAATCTTTCTTATTCTAAGACAGCATCCTCAGTGTGATATAGAGTCTCCAGCATGGGCCTCCATACCTATAGTACTGTTACTACTCCAAACGAAAGCACAGTCATTTATTTCAGTACTGACAGCATTCAAAATGGCAAGATTTGGTAAACAGGCAGTGCAGAGGCCCAAGAAGCTCTGCTAAAAATGTTGATTTAAAAACAGAAGCAAAACCTAATAAAAACCCAGYGCTGGTCACTCATGAAGTTTCTGGGAGACCAATAATTTATAGACTGGAAGGATAGTGTCTTCAAAGTCGTTCATTCAGAGGCACAAGTGAGGGTTTTTTGTTTGTTTATTTGTTTGTTTGTTTGTTTTTGTTTTGGACTTTGGGGAATCTGCTATGATCCATTTAATGAAGGAGTCATGGAGTTCCTGGAATTTAGCAGGGCCAAGGATAAGGGAAGCCRCTGTGACTCTTCCACAATGTTGCGGAAGGCTTCACAATTTAGATCCGGTCATGCTAGATGTGTCYGTTTCAGTTGGGGATCCTATAAGTACTTTCTAGAAGACCAGAAAAATTGCACCACACAACAGACCTCATGCAACAAATTTATTTGTGCAGGGGTGGGGTGGGGTGTTGCAAAATGTCTGTCTCTGATTGGGGGATAGAAACAGGAGTAGATCARGCTGTGGTGACGGGGTTAATACAGGGAATACACACACGGGGACAATATGGTGACATTGGCAAATGGTGGAAATTTGTCACATTCACCAATAGGGATGACTGGACTGCAGACATTGAGTCATTGAAGGCAGAGGAGGGACCTGGTTCTGGATTGTGGGCAGTTCTTAGTCAACTGACACCGATAATTTATTTTATTCCAACCAAAAGCCAGTGGTTGGGATTTCACAGAGCATCCCATTAGTCCAAGACAGACAATTGACTTTATAGAAYGCTTACTGAGATCTGTTGAAGACTAGCTCATGTGGATCATTGCAGAAATGTAACTAAGAGTCAGGTAGCCRTTGTAGTAGGACTTCTGGGTCMACAGCTCCTTCATCCGAGAGTTTTCTGACCGGCATGTGTCTGTCTTGTAGATAAGTTCTACGATATGGCACTGGGAGACATTMTGTGCRTGTAAGTCCTCCTAAAGATATTATTTAATGTCTGATAACAAGTTTCATGCTGTGTCAGTTAGGTAGAGACTGGAAAGTCTATGTTAAGTTTCTAAAATTATGCAGGCGACTGTTTAGAAATAAGCAAAGACAATCTGAATCTCTTTGAATCTGTGCCTTTAAAAGATTTATCTTATAAATGTGTGTGTGTCTTTGTTTATGTACATGAGTGCAGGTGTTCCAAAAGGTCAGAGGGGCATCAGTTCTTATTTCATAATTTGCTATAGTATCTCCATGACAACATTTCCTCTCTTCCTCCTTTTTTGACACTCATATAAAGCAGGGTAGATGGTCAAACTGATGTGACAGTCTGTCAGGTAATTATGTATATGTTGAGGTTTTGGTCCACACACTGAAAGAAGAGAGCAGAATACATGGACTACTTTATAGCTGTGTGTGGCCCTGGAACAGCTGGTGTTACAGGTGGTTATAAACCCCTTGACCTGAATTCTAGAAAGTGAATTCAGTTCCTTTGCAAGAAAATTCTGTATTCTTAGCTATGGAACTGTCTTTCCATCATTGATTCTGTGCCTTCTAATATGTGGACATTCAAAATGCTTGGATAGCCTCTGGTTACATCCTGAAATATTTTATTGTTATGTTAATATTGAGAAAAATTAA
>BDUI01054844.1:0-13678 GCA_002335545.1 Apodemus speciosus | reverse complement strand
GTGGCTTGCCATGAAACTCTTCAGAGGTGCTCCAGAGAGACAAATTGGAAATGAGGAGTGATGGGAGGGACTACTGAGGACATCTTGAGCCCCTTCTAATTTAGGGCATGCAGATGTTTCTTCTGGAAAGACAAAATACTAGTGAGTGTTGGCGCATCCATTTCTGGATCTTTCTCCAGCTCGTGTGCAGCTTTTGTTTTATTTCCATCTCTGATATTTTGGAAGCCTCAAGATTTCAGCTAAAAATACGGACTTTTCTTTCAGGCATGATGGGCTAATGAATATGGATAATATTTAGTTTCTACTAGCCCCTCCCCTTTTTTCTTTTAAACAAACTGATTTCTAAATAAAAAATCAATTGCTTTTCAATAGTGACATTATTGATAATTAAGTGTCAAACACTGTGAAATTTCTTTTAGTTCTCTTTATTTCTCTGTGGTGGAAGTTCATTTTATTTGCGTCTAGTTTACTACACTGTGATTTTTTTTTTTTGAATTTTTCTCTCTGGTTTTATTTTCTCCTCCTGTCAATGTAATATATGTCTGGCCTTCCAAGAACTTTGGGATCCTGGATGTTGCAGCAAACTGCAACAGTGCACTGTCTAAAGACCTTTTGATTTCACAGGATCACCTGTACACATGACGATTAAGAATAAAAAGCTTTACGAATTTAAAAGATAGTACGATTTCTTCTCCTGGTTTTGATGGCTTAAGCAGAGCTGTCAGTTGTGTCAGGCTAGGGGATAAAACCATTTTTATTTGCAAGACTCTCACAAATATGCTATGTCGGCTTTTATAGTTAAAAATGCATCATCTCCTCCAAGTGTAAATATTTTCCTGGGATGAGAAATGCAGTAAAACTGCGGGTCCCCAGCCTTTGTGGTTGGTACAAACAAGCCTTGCTTTTTTTAAGTTTTCAGTCTTTAAATGTGACAGCCACAGGGTTTTATTTTAAAGGTTATACTTTGCATGTTTTCCCCAAATGTGTTTGCAAGATTTATTCCTGTGTGGTTAAATCTTTCCAGAGCTCTGAAGTCACCTGCTAGGATTGGCCCCACGTTACATATGGGAAATCACTTACAGAAGGAAACAGTGTTCCCTTTGTATCTCTAGCTAAACTGTGGCTCAGCCTCCCTTTCACAATTAACTGAGTTTCCAAAATTATTTTCCTGGCCTGCACTATGATTCTTTTCTTCTCTCAGAGAGCAAAATTGCCTTAGCTCAGCCCCGTACCTTAGCTTTCAAAAGTCCACAATGCTTCTACTCTTCTGCTGTGTGTAGCTGAGCCCCYGGGAATCGTGGAGTAATTTAAAAAATCTGCAGGCATAGGAGAGGTTCCTTTCCCATCGTGTTTGCCACATATAGTGTTGACTGTAAGTGTTTCTTTACTCACATATTTCTCCTAAGATTTACTCCAAATATGTGGTGACTGAGGTTGTGATACATCTTCATCTACATCTAAGTCTTTACAAATGTTCCATGGTAAAGATATATTATATATCAGAAGAGGGAAAGAGTCTTTCTCAAAATAAGACCACGTGAAGAGTAGAGAGATTCTTCAGACCAACAACAGACCCTGATTCTAAGCACTACTATTCTTCAAAGCGGGTTGTGTACATTCCTCTCCATCCAGCCAGGAGACAGGAAGCATAACCCACACAGGCCTACTGTTCAAGCTGAACACTTGCAACAACTGTTTTAAATGGCAGCAAAAATGCATTGAGTAATAATGTCACATCGAGGTGCCAGTCACTTGAGGCTAAATAAAGCGAACATTCCAGAGGCTCATGYCCTTCTTCTGTCTGGTCTTTCCTTGTCTACTTTAATATCTCATCTTTTTTAAAAGCAGTTTGCTTGTAGTACAGCTGTTCTTTATGACGTGGTTTAGCAGTTAACAGCCCACAGTCCCTTCCCATTCTACCCTGGTCAAGTGGAAGCAAGGCCTTCATTCAAAGTCATAAAATGGAGAACTAAAAGGCCCTTTTCATGGAGACTTTGAGAAGACTCCTCAGGGTCATAAAGCCTTTTGAGAGGAAAGTGAAAGTGAGACTCATTTAGGAAGGTGTAACATTTATAAAAAAGAAGAGCCAGGCAGCTGCCTGCAGMCACTGTCACACTTCAGCAAAACTGCCATGCAAATCCAAGTCTCCTCGTTACAAGTCCTACCTCTTTTTCAGTGTTTTCATCCGTTTGAGCATACAGTCTACTATCACTCTAGTGAGAAGAACACATTTTTATTGTTGAAGCCATCTGCCAAAAGAACTTCCCATGATTCTTTTATACTTTAACTTGCCAGGACATCAGAGAAATCAATATTCCCTTTTCGGGAGACATGCTTGCATTCACTTGGTAGTTCTGCCTTCTGGTCTTTGTGTATAGCACAGTTGCCAAAGAGGCAGAAAATCATATCCCTAGCCAGACTCTTCACCCAGTACTTTTTAAAAAGTCACTTTCTCTATTACTTCCCTTTCTGCTAGGTATAAAAGCAAAAAAATAAAAAATAAAAAATAAAAAAAATTAAAAGTCACAGAGAGAAACACATCTGGAAATTTGAGTTGCTATGGATTTGGCACTGAGACTTATAACCACTGTGTAGAGGAAGCCCATAATATGTGGCACACCCCAAAAGTATTGGTACTATATTGACTAAGAAAGCAGCAAGCCAGGTCTCCAACCAAGAGGGACATAATAAATGATCAGCATGTTTGGAGCACAAATTTCTTGCCAGGATCAAAATAGAAACAGATGGCTGGCTTTCCATTTTGTGGAACAACACCAAACATTATACTTTAAAAAAAGACATGCTGGATGTGGAGGCACACACCTTTATTGCCAGCACTTGTGAAGCAGAAGCAAGCTAATCTCTGTTTTTGAAACCAGGCTGGTCTACATAGCGAGTTCCAGGAAATCCCAGAGCTATATAAAGATACACTCTCTCAGAAAAAAAAAAAATAACAAATAAAGGAAAGAAAAAGAACCACCCTCCCACTTTTCTTAAGTTTCTGCTATATAAATGATCTGATAAAAAGGAGAATAGAAGCCTGGGAAGATAGCTCAGCAGTTATGAGCATTGGCTGCTCTTTCAGAGGACCCAAGTTTGATTCCTAGCATGCACATAGATTCCTAGCATAGCTCATACCATCTGTAACTCCAGTCCCAAGGGATCTAACATTCTCTACTGGCTTCCTCAGATACCATGCATGCACATGGTCCGTAGATATATATGTAGGCAAAATTCCCAAACACATAAAAATAAATAAAATTTAAATGTAAAAAATAGGAGACCAAGCAGTCAGGCATGATAGTTCATGACTATATTTACTTGGAAGCTGAGGCAGAAAGAGCTCAAGTTTATGGTCCATCTGAGCATTGCCTTAAGATTTAACAAGTGGAGGGCTGGAAATGYAGCTCAGTAGTAGAGTCCTTGTCCAGCATCCACAAAGCCCTGGAATCCATCCCCAATGCATCTGCTTCAGATTCTAATTTAGATGAATAAGATTAATATCTTGACAATAGTTTGCCTTTGACAAGGTAAGGGCAGGATAGTATCATGTTGGTAGAAACAGGAGACAAAGACAGGTTGCCCAACTTCAGTAGCAGAAAGTAAGTACTTCCAGTTTTGTTACCTTAACCAGGAAATAAATGTTCTTAGTTCTGTGCTGGTCTGACCCAAGAACATCGGAAGGGAGTTTTAGTTCCCAGCGTGCTTTCTCCTTCCCAGGTCCCCGAAATATGCAGCCCTGCCCTGCAGCTGTACATAAGGACAGGACAGAAACTGAAAGGAACCACATTGACTCCTCATGGCTGGATCGACTCTACTGAGCACCTCCATCTCCACCCAACTCTGCACTTGTCTCAACCAAGTCTCTGCTATAAGCATTGAAGAAATCCCGTAGACCAGCAGTTTGAAAGTATCCCATTTACAGGTACTTGCTCCTGCTACATGAGAGCGAGAGAGTAATACCTTCTTTATCTTAAGTCTCATCTATAAGCCTATTGCAAATTCCTTAAGTCTCATCTATAAGCCTATTGCAAATTCCTTTCGGCACTCATCCTCCCATTGTCTGTGAATCTCATTCTTCTAGTTCAGGAGACCATAACTCAGAAGTCATTGACTCTCATAACCTAAGGCAAGAAAGAAAAACCTCTGAGGAACTCAAGAACACCCAATTTTCCCCATTTCAATATCTTTTCTCATCTTTTATAAGGGTACTATCTGGCTTTCTGACGGATGACAAAAGACAGATTAGAAGAGYATAGCAGGTGTGTTTAAAGTTTCACGGGGCAAAAGAAGCTTCTGAAATGAAGGTAAAGCCTGTTTTGGATCATCAAAGAATAGATGTGAGCTGATGCTAGCAGACTAAGGGGGAACTTGACAATGCCTGTTAGGAGAAGGGTTTGCCATAGCAGAGAAGATAAGACCAACCAGCCATGCGAGTTTCCTGAGAAGTGGACTCTTAGGCCTGGGGTAGCAGGGGAAGATTTAGGAGTGCCCAGTCATTGAGTTAGTCAAGGCATTTTAAGAATAACTGGTATACATGTGTGTTTCCTATTTGTGGATCTGAAATAGTTTCTGGGCTGGTTGATCCACACATGCTACCAGCCAGGAACACAAAGCAGTGTAGACAAAYCTAGATGCTACAGGGTAGAAGGTTATGGGTGAAAGATGGAATAAAAGGAGGTTGGGAAGACCTTAGTTTGGAGTCAAATCTATTGTCGATACCTTATAGTATTTCATCACATCAAAGGCCATACTTCAGAATACTGGGTTTTACTTACCGTAGCAGGCARGGAAAGTCATGCTTCTTTAGGTGAGTAGGAACTAGTTCCCATACTAGTGAGTACCATTGTAGGTCAGRACAACTCCCTATTCCAGAGGATTGTTCTACAAGGTTGAGTTTGTTTAGGAGTGTTGTGAGTTTCCAGATCAGTAATGGACAGTCTGAGGCTCCGAAGATGACTCAGTAGTTAGGATACTTGATGACCTTCCAAAGAACCATAGTTCAGTTCCAAACACACACACTGAGTGGATTACAACCACCTGGAACTCCCACTCCAAAGAATCCAATACTCTCATGTACTCTCCAAAAAGACCCACATGTAAGYGGCATACAAATATAGACACATGAAATACACATAGATTAAGGAAAAACATAAACCAATAGMCATTTGTAGCCTTTCCTTCTCTTTTCACACTCTATATATGAACTACAGCTCATCTGATGAGTTGGGAAATATCAGAAAAACAGACATTCAGCCAGGTTGTTCTGCAAATAATATTAAAGATACATACAGACTTCAGTTTACAATACTCAGGCTGAAGACAGGTTTAACCACTGTCTTTCATCTTAAGCTTTTCCTTTTCTCATAAAATTTTGTAAGGGATGGGATGGGAAGCAAACAAGTCAGGCTAGRCATTACCTGATTCAAACCTCTTTACCAAACTGGTTTAGCCCTTTCTTACAACAACCCCAAAGACTGGAAGTCTCTTGTCTCTTCCTAAAGTTAAAAAGAAAGAGATGGGCTGGGGGKAGGGGTGTCAGATAGATTATGTTAATCTGGAAGGTGTAAGAAGAAAGACCATCAACTTAAGCCATGTCCAAATTAATAAAAAGCAAGCATTTTTCGTGTGTACTTATGCTTTCTTCCCCTAAGGTGCAGTTTAAGAGATTAGCATTGGACTTGGGGAAAATAGAATTTTATAACTTAAGAGTAAGGGATTTGCAAACAGGGCATTTGGCAGGCAAGTAGGCAGCAGGATCACAGATGCAGAACATAAACATGACAAGTTGGTGATAACAACATTCTGAAACAAAGGCATGCTTGCAAGGTGTCATAACAAGATATTCTGAAACAAACGTGTGCTTGCCACTTCCTGGAACACACAGAACAGAACTGTCTGTAATTGAGATTACAGGAAGGGCATAATCCAATCCTTGGCAGAAAGATTTAATCACAGACAGGATTGAACCTAATTGGCTTTAGTAAATAAAATGACTTTTAAGCTCAAGATGGAGGCAGACTGATTTATCAATTAGACAACTTCTTCAATTCAAACCCAGACTAGAACTGGATAAATACTTGACAATGATTCCTATTAGTTTGGCCCAAATCATGATTCTTCCTTAACTGCTAAACCCTTAAACATAATCTCCAGTGTGTGAGGATTTGGGCTCTTCACTTCTCTGCATAATNCAACATAGAGTACTCTTTCTTTCTCTTCCTCTTCCCCCTCTCTCCCTCTTGCCCTAAACACCCTTCCCCCCTCTCTTTCTCTTGCTCTCTCTCTCTCTCTCTCTCTCTCTCTCTCTCTCTCTCTCTCTCTCTCTCTCTCTCACTCTCTCACTCTCTCTCATGCTCTCTCATGCTCTCTCTTCACCACTAAATGAAAGTCCATGAAGTGTTCCTCATCTGCTCATTACCAAGGTAAAAGTCTGCCCCTGCCACCAACTCCCCTTATTTACACACCATACCAGCTTTGTTTGAAATTCTGGCTTCTAACTTCCTGAATTTTTGACTCTGAAAGCTCCCCTCTTGAAGATAATTCCTTTGTTTGGGAAGGCTTAGTTTCTTTTTATTGGTAGGTAGGTTGAATCTGTGGGCTCCTTCTTACTTGTTGTTCACCAAGAACTTAAGCAGGCACTCCTCTGATTCTCGAAGCACAAGCTAAACTAACAGTAAGGAAGGACCAGAGCAAAGAGGATGAGGCTGAGGGGGTTGGGAAGTAAGCCATTACTTTTCTCAGCTTTCTCTAGCTCTGCCACAGCTTTTCAATTCAGTTTTCAATGAGCTGTCTCATTCATTTTCCTTCTCATCTTGATTCCTCTCTTAATCAAATTTGAACTAGGCATTACTAGACAAGAGCTCACCTTTAAAACTACTCCATCACAAAATAAGCAAAGCTTAGGTCCAAGACTTCTAGTCTTGTGATCTGTTCAAGATTTTAATTACCCTAGAAAAAAATAATGCAACAAGCTGGGTCTGCCATCCATGGTTGGCTTCATAGCAGTGATCAGTGACACCTTTGGCTGTGATGGCACAAGAGTAACAAAAAGGAGAACCCTAGTTGTTGTCCTCCAAGGGTATCTTGGGGATGCATGCTACTTCCTGTGCACACTAAAGAATGGTGGGAAGTTATCCTGGAATTCATTACTTTCTACTTCCTTTCAATGTGTCCAACACTGCACATTCAGAGTACATAAAAGGATTAAAATGGGACAAAGATCCTCTCAACAACCACTAAGAAATCTGTCAATTTGACTGCTTTCAAAGAAATCACAGTATAGATTGGCACACTGATTGCTATTACAAACTATTGTTATAGACATCCAGCTAAGCATCAGATGAATCTGTTGTCTAGAAAATGCCACTCCTTTTGCATCAAGAAGATTAATTGAAAGACAGCTGGGCTGAGATAACTCCAGTGTCCTGGATTACTATGCAAATATAGCAAAAAAAATCAATTTTGTCTACACAGCAAAACTAACCTTTGAGTTCAGTCATTTTGATGGCAAAAGCTAACCTATAACTAAAGATTCTCTCTAACTCATACCCAAACAAGCCAAATAATCTGCAATAGATGTAATGCCCAAATAAGTTCCACCTGCCCTAGGACCATGCCCTCCTGGAATTCTGGGAGTCGTAGTTCTTAGAAAATAACATAGTCTTGTGGAAAATTAGAGTGGCCTATAGTGTCGTCTTTATAAACTCCTGCAACACATGGCTCAGGGCCATTTCACCTGGGAAATTCCAGGGAATGGTCCTGACCAAAGTCCATCCCTTGGTCAGTATTTAATATTTAATAAAGCTTGCTTTAAATTTAGCTCCAAATGGTAGAATTGGCTTTTCCCCAGTGAGTCTCAGGATTAACAGGAGGAAAATAAATCATTACTGGGTTTCCATACTGTGCCTGTAAATGTCCACTACACAAAACACTACTACTGACCACCTTGTAAATCGTCTGCTTTTTGCTGTCAATACCCTGCTGAGTCCATTACTCAAACCTTGGCCCTTTTTATGTTTTTTGTTTGTTTGTTTGTTTTTATTAGATATTCACTTTATTTACATTTCAAATGGTATTCCCTTTCCTCATTACACCTCCAATTGTCCCCCATTCTATCCATCCTCCCAATGCTACCAAGCCTCTCCTCTCCCACTTTCCTAAACTGGCATTGCCCTACACTGGGGCATCAAACCTTCACAGGACCAATGGCCTCTCTTCTCATTGATGTCTGAAAAGGCCATCCTCTGCTGCATGTGTAACTGGACCCATAGGTCCATCCATGTGTACTCTTTGGTTGATACTTTAGTTCCTGGGTGCTCTGGGTATACTGGTTGGTACATAAGGACCCAAGGAGATGAAGAGGTCCCCTTCTATGGGACTTCAAACCTCTTCACCTCCTTGGGTCCTTTCTCTAGCTGCTCCATTGGAGACCCTATGCTCTCAGTCTATTGGTTGACTGTGAGCCATGGGTATTTTGTTCCCCCTTCTAAGAAAGGTCAAAGTATAAACACTTTGGTCTTCCTTCTTCTTGAGCTTCATGTGGTCTGTGAGTTATATCTTAGGTATTCTGAGATTTTGGGCTAATATCCACTTATCAGTTAGTGCATACCATGTGTGCTCTTTTGTGATTGGGTTACCTCACTCAGGATGAAATTTTCTAGTTCCTTCCATTTGCCTAAGAATTCATGAATTCATTGTTTTTAATAGCTGAGTAATTGTGTAAATGTACCATACTTTCTGTATCCATTCCTCTGTTGAGAGACATCTGGGTTCATTCCAGTTTGTGGCTATTATAAATAAGGCTGCTATGAACATAATGGATCATGTATCCTTGTTAAGTGTTGGAGCATCTTCTGAGTATATGCACAGGAGTGGGATAGCTGGGTCCTCAGGTAGTATTCTGTCCAGTGTTCTGAAGAACCATCAAATTGATTTCCAGAGTGGTTTTACCAGCTTGCAATCCCACCAGCAATGGAGGAGTGTTCCTCTTTCTCCACATCCTTGACAGTATCTGCTATCCTCTGAGTTTTTGATCTTAGCCATTCTGACTGGTGTGAGGTAGAATCAAAGGGTTTTTTGATTTGCATTTCCCTGATGATTAAGGATGTTAAACATTTCTTTAGGGGTTTCTCAGCCATCCAGTATTCCTCAGTTGAGAATTCTTTACTTATCTCTGCACCCCATTTTTAATAGGGTTATTTGGTTCACTGGAGTAGAACTTGTTGAGTTCATTGTATATATTGACTATTAGTAGGATTGGTAAAGATCTTTTCCCAATCTGTTGGTTGCCATTCTGTCCTATTGATAGTGTCATTTGCCTTACAGAAGCTTTGCAATTTTATGAGATTCCATTTGTCAATTGTTGATCTTAGAGCATAAGTTATTGGTATTCTACTCAGGAAATTGTCCCCTGTGCCCATGTGTTCCAGGTTCTTCCCCAATTCCTCTTCTATTAGATTCATCTGGTTTTATGTGGAGGTCCTTGTTCCACTTGAACTTGAGCTTTATACAGGAAGATAAGAATGGATCAATTTGCATCCTTGCACATGTTGACTGCCAGTTGACCCAGCACCATTTGTTGAAAATGCTGTCTTTTTTTCACTGGATGATTTTAGCTTCTTTGTCTACAATCAAGTGACCACAGGTGTGTGGGTTCATTTCTGGGTCTTCAATTCTATGCCATTGATCTACCTGCCTGTCATTTCACCAATACTATGAAGTTATTTTTGTTTTTTGTTTTGTTTTGTTTTGTTTTGTTTTGTTTTGTTTTTTGGCTATAACTTCCTGGTTTTCTTTTTTATTTTCTATATTCTTTGTTTACATTCCAAATGATTTTTCTCTTTCCCAGTTCCTCCCTCCCCTAATTCCCATAAGTCCTCTCCCCTCCACCAGTTCCCCAATCAACCCCCTTCCACTCCTCTGTCCTTGCAATCCCCTACAATGCTGCATCAAGCCTTTTCAGCACCTGGGCCCTCTCCTTCCTTCTTCTTGGGAATCATTTGATATGTGGTTTGTGTTTTGGGTATTCTGAGCTTCTGGGCTACTATCTGCTTATCGGTGACTGCATTCCATGTGTGTTCTTTTGTGAATGAGTTACCTCACTTAGTATGATATTTTCCAGTCCCAACCATTTGCCTAAGAATTCATGAATTTATTGTTTTTAATTGCTGAGTAGTATTCCATTGTATAAATATACCATATTTTGAAGTTTTTATCACTGTTGCTCTGTAGAATAGCTTGAGGTCAGGGATAGTGATCCAGCCAGCAATTCTTTTGTTATTGAGAATAGTTTTCYTTATTCTGGGTTTTTTTCTTATTCTAGATACATTTGGAAATTACTCTTTCCAAACTCTATGAAGAATTGAGTTGGAATTTTGATGGGGATTTCATTGAATCTGTAGATTGCTTTAGGCAAGATGGCCATTTTTGATATATTAACCCTGACAATCCATGAGCATGAGAGATCTTTCGATCTTCTGAGATCTTCAATTTCTTTCTTCAGATACTTGAAGTTCTTATCATATAGATCATTCACTTGCTTGGTTAGAGTCATAACAACCTATTTTATATTATTTATGACTATTGTGAAGGGTGCTATTGTCCTAGTATCTTTCACACCTTCTTTATCTTTTGAATATAGGAAGGCTACTGATTTGTTTRAGTTAATTTTATATCCAGCCACTTTGCTGAAGTTGTATATCAGGTTTAGGAGTTCTCTGGTAGAATTTTTGGGGTCACTTAAGTATACTATCACATCATCTGCAAATAGTGATATTTTTGACTTCTTCCTTTCCAATTTKAATCCCTTTGACCTCCTTTTATTTTCTAATTGCTCTGGCTAGGATTTCAAGTACTATATTGAACAGGGAGGGAAAGAGTCTACAGCCTTGTCTAGTCCCTGATTTCAGTGGGATTGCTTCAAGTTGCTCTCCATTTAGTTTGATGCTGGCTACTGGTTTGCAGTATATTGCTTTTACTATGCTTAGTTATGGGCCTTTAATTCCTGATCTTTCCAAGACTTTTATCATTAAGGGGTATTGTTTTTTTTTCAAATGCTTTCTCAGCATCAAATGAAATGATCATGTGTTTTTTTTTTTCTTTGAGTTTGTGTAGTGGATTACATTGATGGATTTCGGATAGATTGAACCATCCCTGCATCCCTGGGATGAAGCCTTGATCATGGGGGATGATCGTTTTGATGTGTTCTTGTATTTGGTTGGCAAGAATTTTATTGTATATTTTTGCAATGATATTCATATGGAAAATCAGTCTAAAGTTCTCTTTCTTTGTTGAGTCTTTCTGTGGTTTAGGTATCAGGGTAATTGGGGGCTTCATAGAATGAATTAGGTAGTGTTCCTTTTGTTTCTATTTTGTGGAATAGTTTGAAGAGTATTGGTATTAGGTCTTCTCTGAAGGTCTGATAGAATTCTGCATTAAACCCATCTGATCCTGAGCTTTTTGCTTGTTTGTTTGTTTTTGTGGGGGGGATTATTAATGACTGCTTCTATTTCGTTAGGGCTTATGCAATTATTTAGATCATTTATCTGATCCTGATTTAACTTTGTTACCTGGTATCTGTCTAGAAAATTGTCCATGTCATCTAGATTTTCCACTTTTGTTGAGTATAGGCTTTTGTAGTAGGATCTGATTTTTTTTATATTTCCTCAGTATCTGTTGTTATTTCTCCTTTTTCATTTCTGATTTTGTTGATTTGGATACTGACTCTGTGCCCTCTGGCTATGTGGCTAAGGGTGTATGTATCTTGCTTTTTTCAAAGAACCAGCTCTGGTTTGGTTGATTCTTTGTATGGTTCTTCTTGTTTCTACCTGCTTAATTTCAGCCATGAGTTTATTTCCTGCCATATACTTATGTTGGGTGTATTTGCTTCTTTTTGTTCTAGAACCTTCAGCTGTGCTGTCAAGCTGTCAGAGTATGCTCTTTCCAGTTTCTTTTTGAAAACTCAGAGCTATGAGTTTTCCTCTTAGCACTGCTTTCATTGTGTCCGATAAGTATGGTATGTTATGCCTTCATTTTCATTAAATTCTAAAATGTCTTTAATTTCTTTCTTTATTACTTCCTTGACCAAGTTATTGTTGAGTAGAATGTTGTTCAGTTTCCATGTGTATGTGGGCTTTCTGTTGTTTTTGTTGTTATTGAAGACCAGCCTTAGTCCTAGTCCGTGGTGATCTGATAGGGTGCATGGGATTATTTCAACCTTCTTATATCTGTTGAGGTCTGTTTTGTGACCAATTACATGATCAGTTTTGGGGAAGGTACCATGAGGCACTGAGAAGAAGGTATATTCTTTTATTTTAGGATGAAATGATCTATAGAGATTTGTTAAATCCATTTGGTTCATAACTGTTAGTTTCACTGTGTCTCTGTTTAGTTACTGTTTCCATGATCTGTCCATTGATGAGAGTAGGGTGTTGAAGTCTCCCACTATTATTGTGTGGGGTGCAATGTGTGTTTTGAGCTTTAGTAAAGTTTCCTTTGTGAATGTGTATACCCTTAGCACCCTTGAGCATAGAAGTTCAGAACTGAGATTTCATCGAGGTAGATTTTCCTTTTGATGAGCATGAAGTGTCCTTATGTTTTTTAATTACTTTAGTTTGGAAGTTGATTTTATTTGATATTAGAATGGCTACAGCAGCTTGTTTCTTGGGATCATTTGCTTGGAAAATTGTTTTCCAGTCTTTTATTCTGAGGTAGTGTCTGTCTTTGTACCTGAGGTAAGTTTCCTGTATACAGCAAAATTTAGGTTCTGTTTATGTATCCAGTTTGTTAGTCTATGTCTTTTTATTGGAGAATTGAATCCATTGATATTAAGAGATATTAAGGAGAAGTGATTGTTGCTTCCCATTATTTTTGTTATTAGAGGTAGAGTTATATTTGTGTGGCTCTCTGTGTTTGCTAAAAGAAGACTATTTTCTTCCTTTTACTAAGGTGTAGTTTCCCTCTTTTTGTTGGTGTTTTCCATTCATTATCCTTTGAAGGGCTGTATTTATGGAAAGATAATGTGGAAATTTGTTTTTGACATGGAATTCCTTGGTTTCTCATCTATGGTAATTGAAAGTTTTGCTGGGTATAGTAGCCTGGGTTGGCATTTTTGTTCCCTTGGTATCTGTATGACATCTGCCTAGGATCTTCTAGCTTTCATGGTMTCTGGTGAGAAGTCTGGTGCAATTCTGATAGGTATACCTTTATATGTTACTTGACCTTTTCCCTTACTGCTTTTAATATTCTTTGTTTAGTGCATGCAGTGTTTTGATTATTATGTGACAGAAGGAACTTCTTTTCTGGTCCAATCTATTTGGAGTTCTGTAGGYTTCTTGTATGTTCTTTCTTTAAGAACATCTCTTTCTTTAGGTTAGGGAAGTTTTCTTCTATAATTTTGTTGAAGACATTTACTGGCCCATTTAGTTGGAAATCTTTGMTCTCTTCTATATCTATTATCCTTTAGTTTGGTCTTCTCCTTGTATCCTGGATTTCCTGGATGTTTTGGATTAGGAGCTTTTTGCATTTTGCATTTTCTTTGACTCTTGTGTCAATGTTTTCTATGGTATATTCTGCATCTGGAATTCTCTCTTCTATCTCTTGTATTCTGTTTTGAATTTGTATCTATGACTCCTGACTTCTTTCCTAGGTTTTCTTTCTCCAGAATTGTTTCCCTTTC
>BDUI01054763.1:0-12681 GCA_002335545.1 Apodemus speciosus | reverse complement strand
ATGAACATTGTAGAGCATGTATCCTTATTGCATGCTGGGGAATCTTCTGGATATATGCCCAGGAGTGGTATGGCTGGGTCCTCCGGAAGTATCGTGTCCAGTTTTCTGAGGAATCTCCAGACTGATTTCCAGAGTGGCTGTACCAGCTTGCATTCCCACCAGCAGTGTAGGAGTGTTCTTGAGATGTGATTTTAAATCAGAGTCTTGCTTTTTTTAGTGTATTGGGGTATCCAGGGATCACTATGGTGGGAGAACTGGGTTCTAATGATGCCAAGTAGCCTTGTTTTCTGTTGTTTATGTTCTTGCCCTTGCCTCTTGCCATCTGGTTATCTCAGGTGTTAGATTGTCTTGCTAACTACCTTCTCTGACTGTGGCTTGTTCCTTCTGCAAGTCTGTGTGTCAGTACTCCTGGGAGACCAATTCTCTCCCAATTTGGAGAGCTGTGGCACAGGATCATCTCTGGGTTAGAGATGGAAACCTGAAGGATCCTGTTCCTGGCTGTTCCTTGGTTCCTATGTCCTGATAGCTTTGGGCTAGTCCTTCTTGGATCAGAGATTTGAGCAGAAACGGTTATCTGACCTGTGCTCACAGGTGTGTCAGCAGTCCTGGGAGACTAGGTACTCTCCTAGTATTTGAGTGTGGAGAGTTGTGGCACAGGGTCAGTTCCAGATGCAGATGGAAACCGGAAGAATCCTGTCCCAGGCTGCTCCTTGGTTCCTGTGTCCTGAGAGCTCTGGACAGGTCCCTCTGAGCAGAAGAGATGGTCTTAACTGTGCTCTCAGGCTTGTTGACACTCCTTGGAGACTAGCTCTCTCCTGGTGGTATTTGGGTATGACGTGCTGTGGCATAGGAGCTTTTCCATGTGCATACTGCTGGTCTCTTCTTAATCACCACTAATTTATTAGCTCCAGCGGACCAGCATCAATTGTTCCAGTAGTCCCTTGTATTCTGGACTCTAAAGCCAGAGACATATGTTGCCAAAGTGCCAAGTTCTACTGCTTACTGTGGCTATACTATGCCCCCTTGCTCTATTACATTATCACCAGCTTTCTGCTTTCTGACACATTCACTGTCTAAGCTTGGCTGTCTTGGCTACTTGCTCTGTAGACTTCTTCTTTAAGGCATGTCATTCAACCTAATAGCACACATGCTACTACAATGACACATGCTTGACCATGTTCATTACTGCTCTATTCATAGCATTTAGAAACTGGAAACAACTTAGATGTCCCTCAAGACAAGAGTGGTACATATACACAATGGAGTATTACTCAGTTTTAAAGAACATGACATCATAAAATTGGCATGCAAATGGGTAGAACTAGAAAAAAAAACCATCCTGAGTGATGTAACCTAGAAAGGTAAATATAGTATGTATTCATTTATATGTAAATTCTTTGTTGTTGTTGCCCAGGGACTCCCATAGAAATTCTCAAAAAATCCAGGCTATTTCCAAGACAATGGCTTGTTTTCTGCAGACTGACAGAGAGGCTCTGTTGTTATATTGTCTTTGGTTTAGAAGGTACTCTGCAGGCTATTAGAAGAGAAATGTAAGCACCAAAGCAGCTACAGAACCTTTGACCTATGATCTGTCCTGTGTGCAAAACATGCTAGGGCAGTGGTGGCACTGAACTTGTTGGAGTAGCCAAGCAGTGTCTGGTTTGACTTAAGGCTTAATTCTTGAGATGGGATCTATGCCCTGTACTTCTTGGTTGACCAAGAACCAGAGACTAGATAGCCCAGACACCTAAGTCATGTGCTTTATTCAGTTATTATCATAGAAGCTTCCTCCTGCAGCAGACAGGAAGTGATGCAGAGACCCAAAGCCAGACACTATGGATAGGGAGACAGAGAAGGAGAGGGGGAGGAAAAGAGAGTGAAAGGGGGAGGGAGTAAGAGAGGGAGAGGGACAGGGAGAGGAAGAGGGAAAGGGAGAGGGAGAGATGGTCATTGGAACACACAGCTCTAAATAGGATATCTTTGCTCTATTTAATTTCTCACCTCAGAGCTCAGGGAACCAAGAAGTGGAAGCAGAAACAACAGCTCGAGGGGATGAAACATCCCAAGAGAACATTGTCTGAACCAACTGAGCAAAGCTCATGTGAACAGAGACTGAAGCAACACACAGGGCCTACAGAGTCCTGCACCAGGTCATTCTCATATGTATTATACCTTTCAGTTTAGAGTTTCATGGGTCTCCTGAGTATGTGAGCAAGCATGTTTCTGATTCTTATGCCTGCTCTTGGGGATCGTTTACCTGTTTTGGGTTGCCTTGTTCAAGCTTGATGTGATGGTTTTATGCTGTTATATTTTATTTTGGCATGAAAAATGTCTTCACTTTGAGTCAGCAAGTGAGTATTAATTATGCTTATTTGTCCATCAATTATTTGCATTTAAAGTATTTTTTGTTAGCATGCAACAATTGTGCATTATTGATATGGAGGTAACCAACTGCTCTTCAGTTGGATTTGAAGGTCTTTCCATAAGGACTCCTTGTCTGAAGGTTTTTTTTTTTTCATCAGGTATATTCTTTATTTACACTTCAAATGTTGTACCCTTTCCTGGTTCACCCCTTCCCCCAAAAATCGTGTAAGCCATCTCCCCTTCCCCAATCAACCCACCCCTGCTTCCCTGTCCTGGTATTCCACTACATTATGGTATCAAGTCTTTCCAGGACCAAGGGCCTCTTCCCCATTTGGTGTCCAACAAGATCATCCTCTACTGCCAATGTGTCTGGAGCCATGGATAACTTCAAGTGTACTCTTTGGTAATGGTTTTGTTCCTGGGAGCTCTGGGAGTGCTTGGTGACTCATATTGTTGTTACTCCTATGGAGGTGCAAACACCTTCAACTCCTTTGGTCCTTTCTCTATCTCATCCATTGGGGATCCTATGCTTAGTTCAATGGCTGGCTGAGAATTCTCCCTCTGTATTTGTCATGTACTAGCAGAGTCTACCAGGTGACAGCTATATTCAGCTCCAGTAAGCAAGTACTTGTGGGCATCCACAATAGTGTCTGGGTTTTGTAATTGTATATGGGATGGATTCCTAGGTGGGGTAGTATCTGGATGGTCTTTCCTTCAGACTCTGCTCCATACTTTGTCTCTATATCTCCTTTTGTGGGTATTTTGTTCCTCCTTCTAAGAAGGACTAAAGTATCCATACCTTTTTCTTCCTCTTTCTTGGGCATCATTTGATATGTGGATTGTGTCTTGGGTATTCCAAGCTTCTAGGCTAATATCCACTTATCAATGAGTTCATACCATGAGTGTTCTTTTGTGATTGGGTTATCTCACTCAGGATGATATTCTCCAATTCCATCCATTTGTCTAAGAATTTCATGAATTCATTTTTTATTCGATATATTCTTTATTTACATTTCAAATTATTTCCCCTTTCCTGGAATCCCTCCTCCCTGAAAGTCCTATAAGCCCTCTTCCCACCCCCTGTTCCCCAATCAACCCCTTCCCACTTCCCTGTCCTGGTATTCCCCTACACTGCTGCATTGAGCCTTTCCAGGACCAGGGGGCCTCTCCTTCCTTCTTCTTGGACATCATTTGATATGTGAATTGTGTCTTGGGTATTCCGAGCATCTGGGGTAATATCTGCTTATCAGTGAGTGCATACCATATGTGTTTTTTTTGTGATTAGGTCACTGCACTCAGGATGACATTCTCCAGTTCCACCCACTTGCCTAAGAATTTCATGAATTCATTGTTTTAAACAGCTGAGTAGTATTCCATAGTGCAAATATACCACATTTTCTGTAGCCATTCCTCCATTGAGGGACATCTGGATTCTTTCCAGCTTCTGGCTTTTATAAATAGGGCTATGAACATAGTGGAGCATGTGCCCTTATTATATGTGGGAGAATTCCCTGATTTATGCCCAGGAGTGTTATAGCAGGGTCCTCCAATAGTATCATGACCAGTTTTCTGAGGAATCAACAGACTGATTTTCAGAGTATTTGTACCAGCTTGCATGCAACCCCACCAGCAGTGGAGGAGTGTTCCTCTTTCTCCACATTCTCACCTGTTTTCTCATGAGTTTTTGATCTTAGCCATTCTAACTGGTGTGAGGTGAAATCTGAGTTTTGATTTGCATTTCCCTGATGACTAAGAATGTTGAACATTTCTTTAGGTGCTTCTCAGCCATTCGATATTCCTCAGGTGAAAAAAAGATAGCCTTTTCAACAAATGGTGCTGGTTCAACTGGAGGTCAGCATGCAGAAGAATGCAAATCAATCTATTTGTATCTCCTTGTACTAAGCTCAAGTCCAAGTGAATCAAGGACCTCCACATAAAACCAAACACACTGAAACTAATAGGAAAGAAACTGGAGAAGAGCCTTGAGCACATGGGCAGAGGGGAAATTTTCCTGAATAGAACACCAATAGATTATGCTCTAAGATCAAGAATTGACAAATGGGACCTCATAAAATTAGAATGCTTCTATGAGGCAAAGGTTATTGTCAAAAAGACAAAATAGCAACCAACAAATTGGGAAAAGATCTTTACTATCACTATATATGACAGAGGGCTAGTATACAAGATATACAAAGAACTCAAGAAGGTAGACTCCAGAGAGCCAAATAACCCTATTAACAAATGGGGTACAGCACATTTTCTGCATCCATTCCTATGTTGATGAGGGACATCTGGGTTCTTTCTAGCTTCTGGCTTTTATAAATAGGGCTGCTATGAACATAGTGAACATCCCCTCTGCCCATGTGTTCAAGGCTCTTCTCCAGTTTCTTCTCTATTAGTTTCAGTGTGTCTGGTTTTATGTGGAGGTCCTTGATTCACTTGGAATTGAGCTTAGTACAAGGAGATACAAATAGATTGATTTGCATTCTTCTGCATGCTGACCTCCAGTTGAACCACATGTGTCCTTATTACATGTGGGAGAATCCTCTGGTTTATGCCCAGGAGTGGTATAGCAGGGTCCTCCGGTAGTATTATGCCCATTTTTCTGAGGAACAGCCAGACTGATTTCCAGAATGGTTTTACCAGCTTGCAATCCCACCAGCAGTGGAGGAGTGTTCTTTCTCCACAACCTCTCCAGCACCTGTTGTCTCCTGAGTTCTTTATCTTAGCCATTCTGACTGGTGTTTTGATTTGCATTTGATGCTTGTCTGATGTTCTAATCCTGATCAAAAACCCATGGTTGCATAGTTCGTAAGTGGGATTTGAACATGTTTGTTTAGCAAAATCAATATTGAGTCAAAATGTCTCCTAATTATGTATGTTTACATCCATAGACAAGTGCTATTATTAGAGTTAATCAAAGAAGACTCTTCCTGGTGAATAATATTGACCTCACAGATTCATGGCTATACAATAGGCTGAGAATAGGTGATGGAAGAGAACTCAGTGGACAAAGAGAAGAGGTAAAACAGAAAATCTACAGGTGGGAAGAAGGGCTGAGAAATGCCATCCACTGGGCAAACACAGTCATGCTTATCCTTGTAATCATGTTCAGCTGTTGTGATATGATGCTTGCACTAAGTTTCCATAAGAATCACCTTCAAGCATGGATGTGGGATGGCTCTGGAGACCCCACCCCTAACTGCTGAACTATTTGATCAGTTGCAGGAGAGAAACAGCTATGTTCTTTATTCATGTCCTCACTGGTGACTTCACCAGGCCCCAGTGTATATAGTTCCAGTCCAGTGGTTATACACATAGCCTGGTTAAACCAAATGAGCCATAAAGCAAAGTCAAAAGTTGTAAATCTGGGAAAGGAACTAGAAGGGAGGTGGGAGGGATATGACAGGGATGGGAGAAATATATAAAAATAGGGTTGGCTCAGAGAAGAATTAGAATGCATAATGTATACATAAAAAATTTCAATAACAAGATTAATACAAAATAGAAAAAGACAGGAAAGAAAAAAGAAACAGATTTAAAAGGGAAGAAACAGAACAGGATAAGTGGCTTCTATAAGGGACACTAACTATATGAAGCCCTTGATTTCCAAGATTTTTTTCATCTGAAGCATGTTGGTGTAGAATTTTAGGCTAAAGTTTCTCTGGTTAACAAAGTTTCTGACGTACTGTGAAGGGTCTGGAGTATTGCCTGGAGTTTGCTGGATGTGGTCAGGTGAGATAACAGAGACTTGTCCCAGTTCACCAGTGAGTTGGTATGATGAATATGAATTCTGTGGGTAACTTTCAATTTATACCATGAGAACAACAGATAAGAGTGTGGGAGGATGGGAAAGATGCAAAGGAACTAAGTTCATTCTCCTCACCCAGTAGGAATTTCCCATGGATTTCAATGCGTTTATTTGATACAAGAATAGATTTAGGCTGAATAAGACATGAATTTAAAGAATTAGGAAAATGACTAGTGTGTACATTTGTCACTAAGTTTATTCTGGAATTTGGAGGATAGAAAAAGAAAATATAAAAGTGTATTTTTGTTGGGCCTCCATTTTGTGTCTAGCAACATTGTGTACATAATAAATTCTTGATGAATATCTGCTAATTGGCTATGTTGTCATAGGTAATGAAACTAAGACCTCTGCCTTTTGCAATTACTGACAACACAGAAGAAAGAATTTTCTATTCATACTGTATAGACAAAGGCAGATCACATTATAGAACTTAGAAGTTAGGAGCTATGCCACCCTGGGAAATATTGTAGTAGTAGAATAATCTCTTTGCTGGCTAAATGGCTTTAATTTCCACAGCCAAGTTATTCCATAGTAGACTAGTGATAGTAATTTTGATAACAGACATGTTTTTGAAGTAGTATTCAAGAAACATTACTTTTACATTTCCCCATGGAAGACAAATATTGAAAATAAACATCAAAGGTTTTCCTAAGACAGAACAAAATTATGTGTATATTTAAATTAAAATCAAGTTGTCTTCTTTAGAATCTGTGATAAATTTTTAATATATCACAGAAAACATACAAAAATGTGAACGTTGTTCTATACATACCTTGGGAGTCTCCCAAARAGGAAGAGACAATTCTCATTAGTTAGGAAAGATAAGAATAGAAATATTGGATTTAAATTTGAACAAGAAGCATGTGAAAGATTGGCAAAAAAAAATTAACAGCAAGATCAACTAGGGAATGAAACCAATTTATAGAAGAGATGATGGGATAAAAATCACTTGAAAATTTGCTGCTGCTGCTTCACAAACAAGACGAAAAAGGTAAGAGAGAAGACAGACCCTGTATTAAAAAAAAAGTAATAAGGTGACCCACTTAAATCTCTTCTAGGCCTCGATTATGATATGTGCATCCACAATTGATCTAATGTTTTTGACAAGTACTTATGACGCAAGAGAGAGAGAGAGAGACAGAGAGAGACAGAGACAGAGACAGAGAGACAGAGAGAGACAGAGAGAGAGACAGAGAGACAGAGTCAGAGAGAGACAGAGAGAGACAGAGACAGAGAGAGACAGAGATAGAGAAAGACAGAGGCAGAGAGAGACACAGAGAAACAGAGATAGTCAGAGACATACAGAGAGAGAGCTGAGAAGGATACCAGAAAGGGCTNAGAGAGAGAGAGAGAGAGAGAGAGAGAGAGAGAGAGAGAGAGAGAGCTGAGAAGGATACCAGAAAGGGCTCAATTCATAACATGCAGAAGTCTTCTTTCCTTCGTGATGGGGAGTAAGGAACTAGAAACCATGCCTTTGTAAGACAGCATGGGTATCTGCAAGTTAGGTAATGACAGCTCTTCTGTTAGTGTGAGAGACATTTGTGGTTGAGCCTAGAAGCCTGGGGACATTTATAGTTCTCCCTATAGTGTTGTAGAAATTAATATTATAGAGGAAGAGTTTTATTCTGTCCACCAAGAAGTAATGGTTTATCTGGGCAGGATGGTGCATATGTTTTTTCTGAGAATTTGATTAGAAAACTATAGGTTTAAGAACAGTTTTGGCCACATAGTAAGTTCCAGACCAGCCTGGACTACATGTTAGGTCCTGTTTCAAAACTTAAAAAGCAAATGAGGGAGGAAGAGAAAAAAATTGTAAAGTTACATAAAGTTATTCTTTAACAATAGGATAAGTGAGTGGTCCAGGCACAAAAAGACACCGGAGTCTTACAATTTTCTCCATTCTCAGTTTAAGAATCACTGAACTGAGTTGTCCTATGAATGGAAGTCAATTTTCCAAGGCAAATAGGGTCTGGAGAGAGTAATTGAGGAGCTCAGAGAATATTCTTGATGGCTTCTACAAAGTGGTGTTATTAAAATACTTATGAATATGATGCCAGGACATTTTTCTACTTGTGATTATTGAAGGYCTACTTTGCTAGGCTACAGTATAGAGTTCTGATTGTCCTTTAGAAATGAAGCTACTTTATTGTACCCACCCGCTGCTACATGTGAACAGTTAGGGTTCCCCGGAAGGAAAGCTGAGGAGAGGAAACATGGTGACAAGGGAAACACATGGAGTCGAGGCTTGGTTTCTTGCTCAAGACTCAAACTTTATTTGGGGTCTCACAATTTAAGGTTTCTGGGGCCAGACCCTCCTCCCAAAGTTTGCTCTGCGGGTGCTGCCTCCACTGTTCCACACTGCTCAGTGGGTAGGCTGTTTGATTCTGTAAACTGTAGGTCTGGTGGATCAAAGGACTTCACTTTGATCCCAGTGCTCAGCCCCATGCTAGCTCAAGTGTTAGCTAGTGGCTCTCAGGTATTCACAGGAAGCTGTAGGTTCTTTGGAGAACAATGGGCCAGGTCTTCAAAGGCTGAGAAATAGTAGCTAGCCCCCAGGTTTGAAAACCCTGATCAAAGGCTTGGGGGAGTACACACTTTATAGTGGATTTAACTTCTTGATCATGTGAGGTGAGATCACAGGTCAGGTACAGAACCTATGTCTACCTTTCTGGACTTGGGTTGTGCCCATGAATTTCTATTATCCGTGTATTGCCTTCATCAGATGATATCCTTCCAAAGATGGACTATAGTACTGGCCACCTGTATCCTATGTGAGATGTAGTTTTGTTACCTTTGGTTACTGTTGTCTCTATCATTTGGAGACAGATTCTTTACTGACATAATCCAGTACGAAATGTACTTAATTTAAGTTGAACCTAGAAGTATTCACCAAGGGAAGCAATGAAATGGCTAAAGTGGGAAGACAGGAAGTTTCTTCCCTTACAGCTCTCAGAAATTAGAATGTCATTACCTTAATTTAGAGCTACAGAACTGTGAGTCAACACATTTACTGCTGAAGCCTCTCAATCGGTGGCTTTGCATAATCACAGGGGTCTTAGGGTCTCTATTTCTGTGAAGAAATAACATGAACAAATAAGCAAGTTGGGGAGGAAAGGGTTTATTTGGCTTACACTTCCTACTGTTGTTTAGCATAGAACGAAGTCAGGACAGGAATTCAAATAGAGCCAAAGAGGAAGTTGGATGTAGATGCTGATACAAAGGCATAATAATGGCTAATAATGTGCTAATAATGTGCTAATAATGTGCTAATAATGGCTTGGTTCCTATGGTTTGTTCAGCCTGCATTTGTATGGAACCCAGGACCACCAGCTCAGGGATACACAATCCATCATTGACTGGGCCCTGCACCACTAATCACAAATTGAGAAAATGCCCCACTGTTGGATCTCATGGAGGCATTTCCTCAACTGTGTCTCCTCTTTGATGACTCTAGCTGGTGTCAAGTTTACACAAAACCAGCCAATAGAGCAGGCTACTGCAAACTAATTTACTTTCTAGTTATAAATTTTAGTAGGATATAGTTATTCATTTATTCTGCTGCCCAAAACAATGTTAGATCATGAGAATACAAAGCTTTTGGCCATCTAGGAACACCTAGCTCCTTGATGAAGATTGGCAAATTCACTTACACTTCAAAGCTGCCTAAGTAGGAGGAGAAAGATTGGGAAATATTTGATCATTTAGTACCTATTGTTTACTAAGCAGCAAACATTCTTCAAACCTATCTCTGCCTATTCACCTAGCAGTTCACATTTAAGGTCAAGGAGCTAAGGCTATTAGGTTTGTTTGTTTGCTTTTAATCATTAATAATGTTATCTAATGGACTGTAAAAAGATAAATAGGATAATGAATGAACACAGGATGTTTACTGTAGTTATTGAAGCAGAATATACCGTATTGATTGGTGCATATATGACCATGGCAGAGCTGCAGTGGCAAGCAGACAGTAACTGAGTGGAGATTGACAACCACACAGAAAACGGTATCTAGAGCTCTACAAGGCTGTTCAGACAAGCTGGTCATCAGTGTCACACAACAGACATGCTGATTTTACAAAGCAGTAGTAATTCTTCATTCAGAAAGATCTGGGTTAGTGCTTCCTGCCTGATCAACAAATTCAGAGGGCTTCTAAGCACTCTGTTTTAAGAACAGCTTTGTTTTAGAATTTCTCAGGGGAATGGAAGTGCCATTGTATTTGGCTTTGACATTTTCATTTTTGAGCCAGAAAACCCGTGTGAATGGTTAGGTTCTGATGATTTTCTGAGTTGTGTCTTGGGAAGCTGGACATGAGACTTGATGGCTAATGCAATGAAAATGATAAATTTTGGACATTTTGAAATGTCAACTTGTTAAAATCGCATGCTTTAACAGAGTGAGGGAATGGCAGCTATTGTTCCATGAAGATGTGGGTAATCCTGGGATACAATTCAGGAATCCTTTCTTGTATTTATTTCACAAGCAGTGACAGTAAAGTAATTATAACTACCGTGTTCAGAAGCTTTAGACAGTGGAGTTGCTGGAAACAGTTTTGGACAGGGAAGTCCAGTTCTACCACAGGATTAGATTTTCAATCTTGTTTTTGGCAGAGTTAGGACTTGAACCTGGAGCTTAATGTGTTCTAGACACATGCTCTATTACTGAGAAATACTGACAGTCCATCATTTGCTTTGTTAAAGCAGGGATTTAATTTTTCAAATTTACATATATATATATATATATATATACATGCATGCATGTGTGCTTGTATTGTGTGTCTATCTGCCACATATTTGTTTCAGGTACTGCACCAAACATCCCCTATTTGAGATCTCCTTTTGAATTAAAAAAAATCACATTAGGTGACATGATCATCCCATAAAACAGATAAACTCTCAAGCTTAGTGGCATATGGCTTTACCTAACAAGCCATCTCAAATGCTCAAGGTAGAGATATTTCTAAAGAACAAATACAGTAATCAATGTCTCATGTGTTTCAAAACCTTCAAAGAAGGCTTGGGTCATTCTCCAGACTATATAGAATCTGAAGTAGTTAAGGTCTTCAGGGGCTGATGATGCCTGTTTCAACTTTGTTCCTGAGTGCCTTAAGATCACTAAAAACCCTTTGCCAAAAGGAGGACAGCAATTTATGATATTTTCATTAAAAAATAAGAGTAGAAAAACAATTTCCACCAAAATCCAATAAGAACATTAGGACAAACCACTTTGGATTAGGTTCAAAGGAATTATACTGAATTTGTAAAACTGGAATTTTTTCTAAATCTCTTGCTCCTCTATAAGAACAAAACAACATCAAACAAACAAATCAATCAATCAATCAATCAATCAAACAAACAATCAAAACCACACCAGTGTAAGATGCCTGGAGATGTACTTGATGGTACATGGGACTATTTGGAAAGTTGTATAGTGTTTTTAGTTTTGTAGAGGGAATTATATGAATAAAAATTTTCTACAAAGAAGAGCTCTTTGAATTACACTCTGAATATTTTCAATAATCTAAACAGAAATTTGAGATATGGAAATAGAAGAAACTAAGTATTATTGAGAAATGGTGAGCACTTAGTTCGGGTAGAAAGTTATTGCTGACTGGAGCCAGATATAGCTGTCACCTGGGAGGCTCTGCTAGTGCATGACAAATACAGAGGGGGACACTCACAGCCAGCCATTGAACTGAGTACAGGGTCCCCAATGGGGGAGCTAAAGAAAGGACCCAAGGAGCTGAAGGGGTTTGCAAAGTCATAGGAGGAACAATGATGTGAGCTACTCAGTACTCCTAGAGCTCCCAGGGGCAAAAACATTAGCCAAATAGTACATTGTGTTACCCATGACTCCAGATGCATAGACAGCAGAGGTTGGCCTTGTTGGACATCAAGGGGAGGAGAGGYCCCTAGTCCTGGAAAGGCTCAAGGCAGAAGTGTAGGGGACTACCAGGACAGGGAAGCAGAAGGTGGTTGACTGGGGAACAGGGGGAGGGGAGATGAGTTATGGTTCTTTGGGGGGGGCAGGAAAGGGGAAATCATTTGAAATGTAAATAAAGAATACATCTATTAAAAATAAAAAAATGAAACCCAAAGACAATAGAATGTACAGAAGGGCCACCGCTGCCGCCATCTTAGCTACAGCCGGCTCACACCAAGCAAGCTCCGGCAACCGGGAACCCCAAACTTAAGACCTCTGGGGACTCAGCTATCTGTGCTCAAGAGTTGGGCTAAGCAGCAGGCCCCGTGGGCCAGCCGGGCCTGGCTCTGAGCCCTGCAGGAGATCTTGCACTGCCCGCCACCACAGCCTGCCTAGCTGTCGCTTGGGCCAGACGGAAGGACCAGGTACCAGTGTTGACCTGAGCTATACAGTTATACTGAGTTTAAGACCTCTGGGGACTCAGCTATCTGGGCTCAAGAGTTAAGCTGAGCAGCAGACTTGGGCCAGACGGAAGGACCAGGTACCAGTGTTGACCCGAGTTATACCGAGTTTAAGATCTCAGGGGT
>BDUI01054752.1:0-12223 GCA_002335545.1 Apodemus speciosus | reverse complement strand
AAAAWTGCAATTATATCCATTTTTATCTCCTTGCATAAAYGTAAAGTCCAAATGGATCAAGGACCTCCATATAAWACCACTTACATGGAAACTAACAGAAGATAAARTGGGGAAGAGCTTCAAGCATATGAGCACATAGTGAAATTTTCCTGAACAGAAAACCGATAGCTTATGCTTTAAGGTCAARAATTGACTAATGGGAACTAATACAGTTTCAAAGATTCTGTAAGGAAAAGTACAGTGATAATAGGACAAACTGGAATAAACAGATTTGGAAAAGATCTCTACCAACCCTAGATCCAATAAAGGTCTAATATCCAATATATACAAAGAACTCTAGAAGTTCGAATCTAGAAAACCAAATTACCCTATTTAAAATGGGGCACAGAGCTAAACACAGAATTCTCAACTGAGGAATTCCAAATGGTCGAGAAGCAACTTAAGACATGTCTTTACTCATCAGGGAAATGCAAATAAAACAACCCAAAGATTCCACCTCACTGCAGTCAGAATGGATAAGATCAAAACTCAGGTGACAACAGATGTTGGTGAGGATGTGGATAAAGAGGAACTCTCCTCCATTGTTGGTGGTATTGCAAGCAGGCACAACCACTGTGGAAATGAGTCTGGTGGTTCCTCAGGATATTGGACATAGCACTCCTTGAGGACCAAGCTATAGCACTCCTGGGCAAACACTCAAAAGATGTTCCAACTTATAACAAGAACCCAAGCTCCACTATGATCATAGTAAGCTTTTTATAATGGCCAGAAGCTGGAAAGAGTCCAGTTGTTCTTCAACAGAGGAAAATGTGACCTTTAAACAATGGAGTACTAGTCAGCTATTAATAACAATGAACTCATGAGACATGTACATGTACGTGGGGGGTCATTGGGAAGAGAAATTATGGTACATATGGTGAGGTGGGATCTGAAAAGGGGAAAGCCTTTGGAATGCAAGCAAAAAATGAAGAAAATAAAGAAAAGAATTGTTTTCTCTTACATTTGATTTATATTCAAAAATATCCAAAACTTCTTATACTGTGGTGTGCTCTCTAAACTTATTTATTATGTTACAAGGTGTATTTGAAAAAGACATATTGACTGAAACAGCAGCAGCGATTAGTGGTAGTATAGATAGCAGGTTTACACAGGTGATTTGATAAAGCAATTAAATAAATAATAAGCTAGTTTTAAAAAGTTTTGATTTAATCTTTCAGTATTATGGAGAATGTGGTGTTAAGTTGATAGTATTGTGTTGTAAAGGAACCCTCAGGGGCCAGTTTAACACATACTATAGAGTCATACCATTGAAGCCATGAAACCACATTAAAAATGAATAATAATGTCCTGGTATTTGAAGGATAGGACATGCAGTCCATTAAGAAAAATATTTGGGGGTTGGAGAGATGGCTCAATGGTTAGGACCATTGACTCCTCTTCCAACGTCCCGAAGTTCGACAAGATGTTGGCTCATTACCTTCTGTAATGGATCTGATGCCCTCATCTGGAGTGTCTGAAAATAGTGACTGTGTACTCACACACATGAAATAAATAAATAAATCCTAAAAAAAGAAACCAAAAATATATTAAATGAAAATGTACAAGTTATTAAGTCTCATTATCATTTTTGAGGGTTTGTCATCTGACAGTCTGCATGTCTCATAAGACAGGGATGCAAAGATACAGAAACATATCTTTAGGGAAACTTAATTGGAGAAACAAATTACTGAGATTAATTTGTCAGGAAAAAGATTAAATTTTGTGTTTGTGTGTGTGTGTGTCTGTGTGTGTGTGTCTGTGTATGTGCTGTGTTTTGTTCAAGTGTACTCATGTGTTGCATAAATTTTACATGGAAATATGAACAAATGTTACTTCAAACAGCTACTCCAGATACATTACTGATGGGAGATCATAAAGGCAATTTCATATAAATGTATCTTGGTGAGGCAGTAAAATGATTGAAACTATTTATACAAGCATAGTTGAATGCTGAGGAGGAGACCTGAGTCTTCAAAGGCAGCTTACATCACTGACAAGCTCATCCAAGCAAGAGATACAAAACTGAGTCCATGTAGCTCAGCTGAGACAGCAGGGCAAACTCTTCCAACAACAATTTTTACAGCTTTATGTAAATGTTGAAAGTGTGCCTGTGTTTCTTGGAAATTTCAAGAGATTATGATCTTTGTAAGTTTCTATTACTCCTTAGAATTAATGAGCTGGTTTTTATCTTGCTAAATTAGTTAAATGCAGAGATAAAAAAAAAAAAAAACATAAACTTACATGTTTTTATTATACAGAAGTGGTTGCTGAGTGGGGATCTGGAGATAATTCATCAAAGGCTGAATTCTAGCATGGTGTCTTCAAGGATCAATTTTCTACAGGCCCTTGAGTCAAACCCTTTCCATTTGTAATGGACCAAGGAACATTACCAGTCAACAGAAGGAACCTGTGGAACATTGGACATTTAAATTGAAAAGGTTAGGATGACACCATGACAGGCTTCAAATTGGCAGTTAAGGAAACTGGGCCTAAATCTATTTTCCATGAACTGTGCAGTTCCAGGCAAGTCCAGGCCTCAGAAACTGCCCTATACATGGCCTAAGGTGAGGATCATAGGTCAATAGGAGGTCCCAGACTTCCTCAGAAAATGTTTCCAGACCTCATCAGGAAGTTCCCAGCCCCCACAGCCTGGTAAAGGAATGTCTATAGAGGTGGAGCCAACAGATTAACATGTAAGTTCCACACCACGTAATTCCCTCTTGTGATTTAAATTAGGCCTGCAACCTCATTTGGTTGTTTCTCTCTCTTGATAATGATGATAACCCAACATGAGAGATTCTGCAAAATAAAACACTCTTTTCTTTACATATTATTTGAGGCCTGGGTGTCATTTGGTGGAGAATCATGAACCTGTACAAAATGGTCCTTTGTTCGAATAACATATTTTTTTTTGATCCCTGGTCATGGAGTCCTTTTTTATAAAGTCAAAATTTCTAGGGTCAGTGTACACCCACATCCAATCAGGAAGATCACTGGCAGGCTCTCAGAAATCTGCTGTACTTTTCAGAGAATGTTCTGTTATAATCTTAAGCCACAGTCTAATAAAGTCTCTGTGAGTCCAACCTGGACTCTCTAGTGATAATCATCTAAAAATCAAAGGAAGAAAGAAATCTGGAGATATAGCAATGTTAGATTGCTTCCCTAGTAGGCACAAGGCAATGAGTAAATCTCCTCTAAGAAATAGTAGTAACAAGAATAATATAGCTAATTAACTATGTGCTATCCTTAGAAATTACTATGAAGAATACATGATGTAAAACAGAATTATAGATATATGTTTCAGTTCAAAAGGTGCAAGATTATCTGATAAATGCAAAAATATCTCTACATAATGTAGAGGCTGGTATACATTCTGACCTTCTCTACGTGATGGGAATGTGACATCTTATTCTGAACATTGCTTGATTTTTACTGAAGCCTGGGGAATATGGCATACATTTCTGTCTATACTCTTCTACCTTTACATTTATAGGCATTAAAATAAAATCCTAACCAAGACACAAATATCCTAGTAAACATTATTCATGCCCCCCTCCCTTTAAGTAGATAGATATCCAAGATTCAACACAGATGACCAGAGCCTTCTAAGTGTATGAGTACTTAAGGAGTAAGTCTGAGGTGGAGGACTCCCTTTATTGCTGACTTCGAGATTAGTATTGTGGCTTTAAGATGAATTGCCCCTCTACATCCAAGCTTAGGTCTTTCACAAACAATCCCGGCATGATGAGAAATGCTGTGGCAATTTTTAATTTGATCTACTGGAGGTATGTTGAAGGTGGGTAATTATAACCTCATGAGGATACTTGTGTCCTATAAGAAGAGAATAAAAATATAAATTGAATCTAATCACAGTGAATGTGAGCACCTTCAAATGGGATTTAGCCAGCACTGCTCTATATCATGGCTCATTCTTCCACTGTACAATGCAGAATGTACATCCTAAGCATTAGGAGATTTTCATGGATATTTTGATGAAGTAAGGAAGCATAAGCTGAGAACTCTAAATTATTATTAGATCCATCTGAGCACTTCAGTAGTTTTCTACTTTGACAGTACTAAGACCTGCCTGTTTTAGGCATATGGCCTATATCTTGAAATACATATTGATAATAATGCTAAAAGACAAAACAGAGCATTAAGTTCCTCGGATTTCTGAAAAATTCATGACATTTAATATCTTCCTGATTTTAGAATTAAACTGTTATAAAGTTGACACATTTCACTCAATAAATTTATTTAGAATGTGCCACTTAATATTTGCCTTTTCACTGACTGAGTAATGATATTATGTCCATCTAGTAAAAAGCAAAACAACTGGAAGACTTTTGCCCTGCCGGTATTTTCAGGACACAACAGTAAGGATTGAGTGTTCTGAATCTGATTGGATTCAATAGAAATAATAAAGTCAAATGTGTCAGTTAAGTTTGAGCTGGTTATTATCTAGTGTATTAAAATGCAGAAAATAAATATTGAAGAAACATAGAAGTAGTCAAGTTTCAGTTTCCTTCAAATAATGAAAATGTTGCCATAGTTTGCTTTCATAATATATGTGAAAAATTTGAATAACGACTTTCACTGATCTCCAAAAGACAATGTCAATGTCACTCATCTGTATGTCACTTTATGCATTAGAATTCCACATTTTCACTAACAAGTCTGTCAGTGGAATATTGGACATTAATTTGATATGAGCACACAACCTAGTAGCACTCATAAAGTCTTATATTCACAGTGATTATGATGACTTGAAAAAGTACATTTGAAACATATGGTGAAAGAAACAGAGTGGAACTCTATGTTTCTCAGAGAGTTATCATAAAACTCACAGGACGAGATAGAGATATACACATATACAGACAAACACAACAACACGCACACACTCACACATAAACGCCACACACATACGATAAAAATAGATATGAGTTTCCTTTCTTTGGAAATGTAGACAAGAAATTCAAGAAAAAAGTCCTAGTCCAGAGTATTATTAGATTTTAGACGTCTTTACTTCCAAAAGGAGAAGATCATTAAATTATTATTTGTAAATTTATCATAATCAAATTTCTTTTGTATAATTTTTATGCATGTGGATCTTAAAAACATGTTAGATATGTGGATCTCAAAAACAAATTCAATGTAAACCACAAGTAACTTGAAAATAACATACAGGCATTCCCATCATTGGTAGTAACTTCTTAATTTTCCTATTTACTGTATTAAAGTTTTTGTTGTTACATATAAACGCTATGAAAAGTAGAGAAAAAAGGTATAAAATAACTTAGAAGCTTATGACTATAATATTAGTTAGGCCTAATCACTACATATAATTTACTGTCTGTAGCAGCAAGACTAATATAGAATAAATATCTTATTTTCTTCCCTTGAGATAACTCTGGGAGACTGTCTGTATAAGATATTTATCACAAATTTAAAGATGTGGATACTTGTTATTCAAACACAACTGTAACAGATTGTGTATTATAAAGGAAGACATTTGCTATGGGTGCAGGAGCACAACAACCTGATTTATCTTTCATTATGGGAGCAGAGAGGCAGGGAGTTTGTTTGAAATAGCACACAACACTTTGCTTCCTCCATATCTAGAAATCCATCACTTACATYCTTCCTTTCATGCACAGTATGTGCACAGTTTTAGGATAATTAGGATACAGAGCAGCTGCAATTAAAAAAAAAGAAAAGAAAAAGACAAAAGAAAAGAAAATTAAAAACAAAACAAACAGATGTATGAGCACTCTCTCCATATCATGCTTTTTATATACTTAGACAGTATACAGTTACAGAAACAGTCCTGAAATCTGTATTGGTGATGGAAATACAAAACTAAAATGAATACTTAGAATTACTCCATTTATTAATAATCCCAAGGACAAAGAAGGTGCTTATATTATAACCTCTCTTAATTCCTATCACATTTAGAATCTACTACAGAGACCAATGTAGACAGCAAGAAGAAAATAGCATGAAATCAAATGATTGAAATATGAGAAAAAACCACTGAAATACTGAAATTCTAATGCATTACTATCCTTTATGACTGTGAGTAGATAGGTATGTCTTTAGGAATGTAGTTTTTGGGAGAGGTCCCTGCCACCATATTTGCTCCTTCTCAGACAGGACAAGTTGACCCAGGTACTGAGATATCCCTGGTTTTAGATCTTGGTGGACACTGGCGGCAGGATTGCAACCTGCGCACAGGATCTGGGCAGATAAGTGGTTGTCTGTGTGCCAGCCATGCATACAGTGCCCTGTGGAATGGTCAACACTTGGCAGGGCTCCCAGCCACCATCTTTGTTTCCTGACAGAGCAGAAAAACAGCACCATGTTCACAAAGAAAACAGAGTATAACATTGCTTGGAGAATGAGACACCAGAGCTCCACCACACCCAAGAATAGAGCAGCACATCAGCAATCTTTGCCAGGGGAAACCCAGTCATCCAGTGGTGTGGAAATAGCCTTACGGCTCACATGTGGTTCAGGAAGCAGCCAGTGATAACAGGACTAACTAAGGCAGTAGATAACCAGATGGCAAAAGGCACACATAGGAATGTTAGTAACAGAAGCCAAGGCAATATGGCAGCATCCAAACACAATTATCCCACAACAGGAAGTCCTGGATATCCCAACACACCAGAAAAACAAGATATGGATTTAAATTCACTGGTCATGATGCTGTTAGAGGAACACAAGAAGGACATTAATAAATCTCTTAATGAAATACAGGAGAACTTGGGTCAACAGGCAGAAGTCATGAAAGAGGAAACACAAAAATGTCTTAAAGAATTACAGGAAAATACAAACAAACAACTGAAGGATGTGAGAAAACCATTCAGGATCTAAAAACTGAAGCAGAACCAACTAAAAAATTGCAAAGGTAGAAAACTTTGGAGATAGAAAACCTTGGGAAGAAATCAGGGACCATAGACGCAAATATCAGCAATGGAATACAAGAGATAGAAGAAAGAATCTCAGATGCTGAATATACCATAGAAATCATGGACCCAACAATTAAAGAAAATGCAAAATACATGAAGCTTGTAGCCCGAAACATCCAGGAAATTCAGAACACAAGACAAGACCAAACCTAAAGATCATAGGGGTAGGTGAGAGTGAAGATTTAGTACTTAAAGGGCCAGCAAATATCTTCAACAAAATTATGGAACAAATCTTCCCTAACCTAAACAGAGAGATGCCCATGAATATACAAGAAGCATCAGACCTCCAAACAGACTGGACCAGAACAGAAATACCTCCCATCACATAATAATTAAAACCACAAACATACTAAACAAAGAGAGAATATTAAAGGCAGTAAGAGAAAAAGGCCAAGTAACATGTAAAGGAAGACCTATCAGAATCACACCAGACATCTCATCAGAGACCATGAAAGCTAGAAGATTCTGGGCAGATATCATGCAGACTCTAAGAGAACACAAATGTCAGCCAAGACTACTATACCCAGCAAAACTCTCAATCAACATAGAAGGAGAAACCAAAATATTCCATGACTAGACCAAATTCACACAATATCTTTCTACACACCCTGCCCTACAAAGGATAATAGGTAGAAAACTCCAATACAAGGAGGGAAACTACACCCTGAAAAAAGCAAGATAGAAACCTTCTCTCATCAAATCCAAAAGAAGATAACCACTCAAATATAAAAAAAAAACATAAAAAATGACAAAAAGTAATAATTACTCTTCCATAATATCTCTTAACATCAATAGACTCAATCCCCCCACCCAAAAAAAAGACATAGAATAACATACTGGATATGGAAAAAGTACCCTAGATTTTGCTGCATAGAGGAAACACACCTCATGGTCAAAGACAAACACAACCTTAAATTGAAAGATTGGAAGACAATTTTTACAAGCAAATGGTCTCAGGAAAAAAACAGGAGTAGCTATTCTAATATCTGTTAAAATTGGCTTTCAAACGGAAGTCATCAAAAGAGACATGGTAGGGGACTTCTTACTGGTCAAGGAAAAATTCACCAAGAAGAATTCTGCATTCTGAACATCTATGCTCCAAATGCAAGGGCACCCAAATTCATAAAAGAAACTTTACTAAAGCTCAAAGCACACATTGCACTTAACACAAATAATTGTGGGTGACTTCAACACTCCACTCTCCTCAATGGACAGATCAGGAAAACAGAAATTAAACAGTGACACAGTCAAACTAATTGAAGCTCTGGACCAATTAGATTTAACAGATAGATAGATAGATAGACAGACAGACAGACAGACAGACAGACAGACAGACAGACAGACAGACAGACAGATACAGATATATAAAACATTGCATCTGAAAGCAAAAGTATATAACTTTTTCTCAGCACCTAATGGTACCTTCTCCAAAATCAACCATATAATTGTTCACAAGACAGACCTCAACAAATATAAGATGACAGGGCTAATTTCATGCCTCCTATCAGATCACTATGGAGTAAGTGTGCTTCAATAGATACAACAATAACAACAACAACAACAACAACAACAACAAAGCCCACATAAACATGGAAACTGAACAATACTCTTCTCAATGATACCTTATTCAAGGAAGAAATAAAAAAAGAAATCAAAGACTTTATAGAAATTAATGAAAATGAAAGCACATTTCCAAAACCTATGGGACACAATGAAACAGTGGTAAGAGAAAAAACTCATAGCCCTGAGTACCTCCAAAAAGACAGGAGAGAGNCAAAGAAAAAAAAAAAAACACATGGTCATCTCATTAGATGCTGAAAAGGCATTTGACAAAATTCAGCATCTTTTCATGCTTAAAGACTTGAAAAGAACAGCAATGCAAGGCCCATCCCTAAACATAGTAAAAGCAATATACAATAAACCCATAGCCAACATCAAATTAAATTTAGAGAAACTTGAAGCCATCACACTAAAATCAGGGACCAGACATGGCTGCTGTCTCTTTACATATATTTTCAATATAATACTTGAAGTTCTAGCCAAAGCAATTAGACAACATATGGAAGTCAAAGGGATACACATTGGAAAGGAAAAAGTCAAACTATCACTATTCACAGATGATATGATAGTATACTTAAGTGACACAAAGAACTCCACCAGAGAACTCCTACAGGTGATAAACAACTTCAGCAAAGTGGCCGTTTATAAAATCAACTCAAGCAAATCAGTAGGCTTCCTATACTCAAAGGAGAAGCAGGCTGAGAAAGAAGTTAGGGAAATAACACCCTTCACAATAGTCATAAACATTATAAAGTATCTTGGTGTTACTCTAACCAAACTAGTAAAAGATCTGTATGAGAAGAACTTTAGGTCTCTGAGGAAGGAAAGGGAAGAAGATCTCAGAAGATGGAACAATCTCATAATTCTCAAATTCATCTAGCATAAAAAAAATCCCAGAATAGCTAAAATTATTCTGAACAATAAAACAACTTCTGGGGGAATCAATATCCCTGACCTCAAGCAGTAGTACAGAGCAATTGTTTTAAAATCTGTACGGTATTGGTACAGTTATAAGTAAATCAATAGAATGGAATTGAAGTTCCAAAAATGAACCCACAGAATGATGGTCACTTGATCTTTGATAAAGGAGCTACAACCATCCTTTGGAAAAAGGATAGCCTTTTCAATAAATGGTCCTGGCTCAACTGGATGTCAGGGTGCAGAAGAATGAGAATTGATCCACTTTTATCTCCTTGAACTAAGCTCAACTCCAAGTGGATCAAGGACCTCCACATAGAACCAGACACACTGAAACTAGTGGAAAAGAAACTCAATAGGAGCCTTGAGGACATAGGCACAGGGGGAAAGTTCCTGAAGAGAACACCAATAGCTCATACTGTGAGATCAATAATTGACAAATGGGACTTCCTAAATCACAGTTTCCATGGGGCAAAGGACACGTCAGAAGGAAAACACAGCAACCAACAAATATGAAAAGATATTCAACAACCCTACAAATGACAGAGGGCTAACATCCAATGTATACAAAGAACTCAATAAGTTAGACCCAAGAAAACCAAATAACCCTATCAAAAATGGGGTGCAGAGCTAAACAAAGACTTTTCACCTGAAGAGCTTCAGATGGCTGAGAAGCATCTAAAGAAATGTTCAATGTCATTGGAGAAATGCAAATCAAAATAACCCTGAGATTTCACCTCACACCTGTCAGAATGGCTAACGTTAAAAACTAAGGAGACAGCAAATATTGGAGAGGATGATGAGAAAGAGAAACACTCCTCCACTGCTGGTGGGACTGCAACCTGGTACAACCATTCAGGAAATCAGTCTGAGGGTTCCTCAGAAATTTGGGCATGACACTTCCAGAGGACCCTTGCCATACCACTCCTGGATATACCCAGAGGATTCCCCTGCATGTAATAAGGATACATGCTCCTCTATGTTTAATGCAGCCTTATTTATAATAGCCAGAAGCTGGAAAGATCCCAGATTTCCCTCAACGTAAGAAAGGATACAAAAAAAAAGTGGTATATATACACAATTGAGTACTATTCAGCCATTAGAAATAATTTATTCATGAAATTCTTAGAGAAATGGGTGGAGCTGGAGACCATCATTCTAAGTGAGGTAACCCCATCTCAAAACTGCCACTTTATCCTCCTAAGAGATGGAGCATGGAGAATACGTCCACATATTCCTGTGCATAATTCCGGTTGACTTTTCTTATGGATATCTAGATAAAGTGATTTGCTGGGTGTACATGAAATAGTGCCCATATTCCAGTCCAGAAGTGAGTATTTCACAACAATGCTCATTTCATTTCCCTTATATTCTTATCTACTCCTCCTTGGTGCACTTCCCTGAAATTTGGAGGGTACGGAATGAGGCATTGTGGTTTCATTTAGGATTTTGTTTTCACTGTCAGTTATTCTCTGAACACTGGGAAGTATTTTGTCTTTCCACTGATTGTTGTCTAATTCCAACTGCGTTTGTTAACAATCTATGTGTTTAAACATAAACATTGAAGGCAGTTTTATAGCATGACCATGAGCAAAATTATAATAGGTTCTTCCTCTGACCTATGAACATACCCCCATCCATGAGCCTTTAACTRCAGTTTCAGTATTAAGTATTTCAGTCCCTCATGTATATCAGGTCTCAAACTCTCTAAAAGTACATGTTTATCTCATAATACTTGTGCATCCATAGCAACACTGGGAAGATCTTGACTGGCAGGGCAGTGTTATAGGATGCTGTTTCCAGCAGTGGGTAAGACTATGGCAAAAATTTTAGCCATAGCTCCCTGAATAGCATATTCTGACAGTATAAAATCGAGCCAGAAGGGAGAAAGTTTTCAAGTCACTTTGAAATGGAGTTTAGTTAAATGGTATTGTGCTGCTCTCCTTAGGTTTTACCTGAAATTTGAGGTGGGTAACCAAGAACTGTCATGACGTTGGGTTTTTTGAGCATTGCTGAATTTGACCATCTTGTTTTTACTCTTGATTTCATCTAGTAGTCCCTTTCTATTATTTTGTAATGTTACTGTCTAACTTGCATTTTGGAAGTATGTGATGTACTATTTAACCTTGATTTTATAAGGGATTACAATTAAAATACATGAAGATACAAGAAGAGATATGGAACTTTTAACATAGTTCAGGCTGTGGTCTACTATCAAGGTTTTTAGAGCTACATATAATGTATTATGTATTATGCTATGTCTAGCATGGTTATAGCACAGAGACCCTCATGTCTTTGTATAAGCCTAAGTGGACCAGGGTGTGGGATGTGATTCTTTCAATATTTTTGGACCATGTGAAGTTGGCAAGAATTGGATATATGGTCTTACTGGATAAAGGAAATTTGTCACTTTGTATTACAATGGAGCCAGGGCTTTGTGGTCTCATGAAATTCCCACCCCTGTTCTGCAGAATTCAGAGAATACTCCGGTCTCCCAGGAGTTCAAATTCTCCTGCCTGCATTAGATCAAGGTATAGATCTCCAATTATCCTGTAGCACCTTGTCTTCCTCTTTGATGCCATTATTTCTGCCATGCTGAAAATAGCAATCTAATATGGTATGCTAGCCCCAATTAAATGTCTTCCCTTATAAGAACTATAATTGTTATGATGTTTCTCCATAGAAATGAACCTCTCTCTCCACATCTTCACAAACACCTACTGTTTCCTGAGTTT
>BDUI01054735.1:6775-16931 GCA_002335545.1 Apodemus speciosus | reverse complement strand
CCTGGTCTTTCATAAGAGTCCCCAAGCTCCATCCACTGTTTGGCTGTGGGTGTCTGTATCTGTCTGAGTCAGCTGCTGGGTGGAGCCTCTCAGAGGACATGTGATTGCTTTTTTGTGATTTTGTTTTCACTGTTATCTGAGAAGACAATTCCTCAACTCCTCATTACTAATCTTCTCTCTTTTTTCTGGCCTTGCTGTTATTGGTGATGCTCTTCTTAATTGATTAATTGAACTTTGTATGTCTAACATTTCCTTCTATTTCTAAAGAATAGGTGCCCCTTTGTTGAATTTCCTAACCATGATTTTTTTTTTTAATTTGGATCCCTTTCGTGTCTTTGCTCGGTAGACTTTTGTATGCTTCTCCTGACTCTGCTGCCATTTTTAACATCTTCAGACTCCATTTTGTAGAGTTATTGACTTGAAGGAATCATGGTTGAGTTGCTCTTTCATATTTTTTATGTTTCTATGTTGCAATTTATACACATTTATTGTGTATAAATATCTCTACATAGAATATCTCTATMTGRGGGTCTTATCAGTGAGATGCTTCTCCTTGGGGACCCAGTATCCAGTTCCACCCAGAGGAAAAAATAAATACCACGAGTGCAGCATCACCCAACTAAATAAATATGGAAATAAAATTGAAATCAGGCTGGAAAGTATAGTTCCTCACAAATATGGGGTTCTGGGCTCCATCTCTAGCCCTCCCCTGACCAAGTTGGGGGGAGGGAAGGAAAATAGCAAAAGAAATATAGTAAAAATAGATGAAAGRTAAACAGCATACCACTGTCAACACAAAATAGAGTTCWCACCTCAAAGAGGATAAAAGATAGTGTGGCCTGGAGCCATATTTGAGTAACTGTGGCCTGGGACATATGAATCTAGGTTACCCCAGGTTCTGTGTTCCAGTTTCACGGCCTTTTTATAGTAGCAGACAAGAGTTATGAATATAAGCATCTACAAAACACATTGGTTGATGAAAATACCAGAGAAGCAATTTCCAGCAAGATGCGGAAATCTGTCCTACAGCTCCTGATGCTATTTGATGACATTCTCAGCTCGAAGCTGGTGACCTGCAAGTTGGTAAAGATGCTTTTTCTCTGTGAATCCCAGAATGTCCCATAAGACATGGTAAGAAATGGTCATTCAGGGAGCTAAAAGGGGATCAAGGCTAGCCGGAGATAAGGTGTAATTAAGGTGTGGAGGGTGCCACACTCCACCCTCTCCGCCCCACTGTAACTCTCACCAGCCCAGCAGTCTTTGCAGACACAGCTTCTTTCCCRGAGTTTCCATTCATGATAACCACAGAGAAGAAAATGGCAGTGATAATGGAGGATAAATGTAWAAAAGTAAATCTTTGAGACAAGGGAAGGAAAAAGGAAAGGGKTCAAGAAAAGCAGAAAAGTATATGAGGAAAATGAAAAGAATAGACTTCCAAAGTATAATTGCAAATAGAGGAAAGTGCAGAAATGAAATAAAATACCAAAAAGTACAAAATGGAAAGCGAGCTTGTTTTTTGTTTGTTTTATTTTTGTTTGTTTTCAGAGACCGAGGATTAAAGAAGCTATTTTCCAGTTCCTCTAGTATTGCAGCATGCTATGTTTAGGCAGAGGCGATATGAGTCATAGCTTGAGCCTCTTAGTCCATAATATTTAGGCTGGCAAGGGTCAGTTGACACCCCCAAGCTGTATGTTCTTTCTTTTTTTTTTTTTTAGTCTTTTTTTACTAGATATATTCTTGATTTACATTTCAAATGTTTTCTCCTCTCCTGGTTCCCCCCTCCCCTGACAATCCCATAAGCCATCTCCCCTTCCCCAATCAACACTCCTCCCCCCTACTCCCCCACCCTCCCACCCCCGGCTTCCCTTCCTGGTATTCCTCTACACTATGGCATCAGCATGGAGGCTTTCCTTCTTTGTGTACCGGGAACTGCTGTTGGCTCAAAAGACCTTCACGGCCTGTGTCTTCGGCGGCCTTCCACTCATTCCCCATTCCAGAATGTCCGCAGGTTAAACATGCAAAAGGCATGTATTCAAGCACACACAGGGCACAAGTCTGCAATGAGAGGGGTGTAGCGTTTTGTCTGTGGGTTGTAGGGCTTTGAGATATGCCCTGTAACCACCTACGAGGAAAATCAAGCAATTATTCCGAACGCAGTCCTGCTAAGCTCTAAATTATCCATGTCAGCTGGACAGGCCTGAGCGTGACAGTCGGCGTGCTTCAGGTGGGAGCTCCCAGCCTTCACAGCAGTCAGAGGACAGAGCAGACAACACCCTGACCACAGAGCACTCTCCATCCCAAGCTCCCTGGAACCAACACCTCTCCTTTACTCCATGCTCACCCAGCATTCCTCTCTTCCTCTCTATGAAAGCCTATTTTGGCATCCCCTACCCAGCCATTGTAACAGGATGTTCCCCCAACCTCACACGGTCATGGCTGTTCCTTGTTTTCAGGCCTGAGAGGGTCATTCTATTTCATCATGCCTCCAGATGTAGGGAGTGGCAACATGGCTTCCCCCCCCCCAACTCCCACTCCATGCTGGCCTATCACACAAAGCCCCACAGTGACTTTAAGACTTGAGACCACAGTGGGTTTCTTCTGCCTCTAGGACTGGCAATCCTGCTGGGCCTCCATTGTGGCTGAGGCTTTTCCACCAGCTACCCCAACCCACACAGCCGGGACTGGAGATGAGGGCTGCTTCTTCGGTTATCTCCCAGTTCCTCTCTGCTTTCTGCTGTCCCAGAGATCCGCTTTCTTGATCCCTATTGTTCTTTCTCCTTTACTGTTTGGAATATCGCGTTGATATCCTGACTCTTCTCCTTCACGGATTCCCACAAATTTCTCTTCCTCCATCTCACTTTGGAATTCCTATTTTCAATATTTTTTTCCCAGCAAACTCCTTACTGTGTTCCCAAAATGGCTGCACTAACTTATACTCCAGGCAACACTGTATAAGGCGACCCCTTTCCACGGCCTCGCCAGCACTTTCTATGCTTCCTGTTCCCAATAACGGCTCCACAAGCAGGCACACAATCTTCTCTCATCAGGGTTCAGATTGAGATTTCTGTTACATCACTTGCTATGTTGAGCCTCTTTTTCAGCCGTCTATGGCCTATTTCTTTGTCTTCTTTGATAAATGTTCAAGTCCTTTGACTAGTTTTTAATAGTGGTATTGGGTTTTTTTTGTTTTTTTTTTGTTTTTGTTTTTTTTAAGATTGAGTTACTTGGTACTTTTTTTATATTAGCCCCTTGTGATGAGTGATCTTGATCATCAGCTTGATTGGTTTGAGAAATACCGAGGATGTTAGTTAAGCACACCTTGGGTGTGGTCTCTGAAAGCAGGTCAATGGATTATTAACTAAGGGAGGAGACTTGCTCCCTCTCCTGCATGCTTGCAAGCCCAGGTAGAAGAGAAAGCAAAATGTATTCTCCTACCTTTTGATCAACCCTTGCTAACTGGCATGAGTTACCTTCTGCCATGAGAGATGGGGGCCCCTGAAACTACAAGCTAAAGAACCCCTTTCTCCTGAACTGACATATCAGACAGTTTGTCACAGGGAGACACTAATCTCCCCTTAACTCTGTGCGTGACCTGTCTCTGATACTCCCTTCACTCTGTTGGCTACTTGCCTTTTCTGCGGGTGGCTTTTAGCTTGACACAATCCCATTACCTCCTTTTGCATTTGTAGTCTCTGCTTTTGGGGATCCTTCCTTTCTTCCTTCCTTCCTTCCTTCCTTCCTTCCTTCCTTCCTTCTTTTCTTCCTTTCTTTAATTCTTTCTCTTTGTTTCAGATAGGGTCTCACTATAAGGCCCTGGGTAGCCTAGAACTATATATATGTAGACCAGGCTAACCTCAAATTTACAGAGAGTGAGATTTGCCTGCCTCTGCCTCCCAAGTTCTGGGATTCAAGACTCACCACTCTAAGCTTCTCTCTAGCATGTTTGATCGGTGGTTTTGGTCACTTTTTGCCAAAAATCAATTGACCATAGATATGCGGGCTTGTCGCTGGGCTCCCTGTTCGACTTCATGAGTGACTGTGCTCAGACAACTTTTGATTTGGTAATCATCTCTTTCCACCTCTCTTCCCTGCCAGGAAAGAGAGTCTAACTTTCTTTCGACAGTGTAACTCTGAGGTCTGCTCCATCTGTGTGAATATGCACACAAGGTCTGGACCTTCCTGCTTGTGACTATGTTCTCTGTAGTTGTCGGGACAGGCTGTAAAGTTCAAACCTCAGATGAGTTCAAGACACATCACATGTTCAAAATCAAAAGCATTGGGTCCATTGCATCATGAGATTCAAAGTACCATAAATAGGAAAAAAGTTCTAAACACAAATACTACTGCCCTCACAAATTAGTAATTAAATGTGTGTTCTCTAGTAATTTCATGTAAAATATGGAACAAATGGAAGCACTTGAACTTAATGTGACTATCTGACACAAATGAAGTTACCTTATAATTTTAAATGTGATGCCAAATGTCCATGAGTTATGGGTCTGTGAGTTAATTGGGGAAGGTCTATTCCATGCACGCTCTCCAGCTCTGGGGAAACAGAAGCAGACTGTAGATAAGGTGGCGCCTCCAAACTAGAGGTATGACACACACCCAAGTGACTGTTGTTTATGTACTGAGAATAGATTTAAATGATACAGAATAGATCAAATGCAAGTGTGCCTTTTGCTCGAGCATTATAGGAGGTTTTACAGAAGGTATTAATCACCTCATAGGATGAGTATTCAGCAGAATGATTCACGGGCTTCTCTGTGTGGGTCATTGACTACATAAGCCATTGTAATGGGAGGGAGATAGAGACAGAGATGGAAAGATAGAGACAGAGAGACAGACACACAGGGAGGCACAGAGAGACAGAGAGAGTCCACATGTGCCTGTTGCAGCCACCCGACTGTCTACCTGCATATGATAAACAAGACATAATACCCAGAAATCATGGGAAGGAATAAAATGTATAGGAATAGCTGATAGAGAAGATGAGGATCTAAAATATAGGGGGGGAACAGTGAGAAAACTGAAGCACTCAATAATGAGACGACAGAAAACAAACCNTTTTTTTTTTTGTTTTTGTTTTTTTTAAGATTGAGTTACTTGGTACTTTTTTTATATTAGCCCCTTGTGATGAGTGATCTTGATCATCAGCTTGATTGGTTTGAGAAATACCGAGGATGTTAGTTAAGCACACCTTGGGTGTGGTCTCTGAAAGCAGGTCAATGGATTATTAACTAAGGGAGGAGACTTGCTCCCTCTCCTGCATGCTTGCAAGCCCAGGTAGAAGAGAAAGCAAAATGTATTCTCCTACCTTTTGATCAACCCTTGCTAACTGGCATGAGTTACCTTCTGCCATGAGAGATGGGGGCCCCTGAAACTACAAGCTAAAGAACCCCTTTCTCCTGAACTGACATATCAGACAGTTTGTCACAGGGAGACACTAATCTCCCCTTAACTCTGTGCGTGACCTGTCTCTGATACTCCCTTCACTCTGTTGGCTACTTGCCTTTTCTGCGGGTGGCTTTTAGCTTGACACAATCCCATTACCTCCTTTTGCATTTGTAGTCTCTGCTTTTGGGGATCCTTCCTTTCTTCCTTCCTTCCTTCCTTCCTTCCTTCCTTCCTTCCTTCTTTTCTTCCTTTCTTTAATTCTTTCTCTTTGTTTCAGATAGGGTCTCACTATAAGGCCCTGGGTAGCCTAGAACTATATATATGTAGACCAGGCTAACCTCAAATTTACAGAGAGTGAGATTTGCCTGCCTCTGCCTCCCAAGTTCTGGGATTCAAGACTCACCACTCTAAGCTTCTCTCTAGCATGTTTGATCGGTGGTTTTGGTCACTTTTTGCCAAAAATCAATTGACCATAGATATGCGGGCTTGTCGCTGGGCTCCCTGTTCGACTTCATGAGTGACTGTGCTCAGACAACTTTTGATTTGGTAATCATCTCTTTCCACCTCTCTTCCCTGCCAGGAAAGAGAGTCTAACTTTCTTTCGACAGTGTAACTCTGAGGTCTGCTCCATCTGTGTGAATATGCACACAAGGTCTGGACCTTCCTGCTTGTGACTATGTTCTCTGTAGTTGTCGGGACAGGCTGTAAAGTTCAAACCTCAGATGAGTTCAAGACACATCACATGTTCAAAATCAAAAGCATTGGGTCCATTGCATCATGAGATTCAAAGTACCATAAATAGGAAAAAAGTTCTAAACACAAATACTACTGCCCTCACAAATTAGTAATTAAATGTGTGTTCTCTAGTAATTTCATGTAAAATATGGAACAAATGGAAGCACTTGAACTTAATGTGACTATCTGACACAAATGAAGTTACCTTATAATTTTAAATGTGATGCCAAATGTCCATGAGTTATGGGTCTGTGAGTTAATTGGGGAAGGTCTATTCCATGCACGCTCTCCAGCTCTGGGGAAACAGAAGCAGACTGTAGATAAGGTGGCGCCTCCAAACTAGAGGTATGACACACACCCAAGTGACTGTTGTTTATGTACTGAGAATAGATTTAAATGATACAGAATAGATCAAATGCAAGTGTGCCTTTTGCTCGAGCATTATAGGAGGTTTTACAGAAGGTATTAATCACCTCATAGGATGAGTATTCAGCAGAATGATTCACGGGCTTCTCTGTGTGGGTCATTGACTACATAAGCCATTGTAATGGGAGGGAGATAGAGACAGAGATGGAAAGATAGAGACAGAGAGACAGACACACAGGGAGGCACAGAGAGACAGAGAGAGTCCACATGTGCCTGTTGCAGCCACCCGACTGTCTACCTGCATATGATAAACAAGACATAATACCCAGAAATCATGGGAAGGAATAAAATGTATAGGAATAGCTGATAGAGAAGATGAGGATCTAAAATATAGGGGGGGAACAGTGAGAAAACTGAAGCACTCAATAATGAGACGACAGAAAACAAACCRCAGCAGGCACATAGTTGTCAAGGCCAAGTTCAGGGTGAATCATGCAATGACCTGTTAATCTGGCCAGACTTTTCATTAGACCTTGTTACAGGTGTTTAGAGTAACAGAGTCATAAAGTAGTATATTCCCAATCATGAGATCAAGTCTAAGTTATTCAAAATATATGTATTAGGTACTTAACAATAAGCTAAGCTGCAAAGACAAGAAATATGGATCACTGTTAATTAAAATTCTAGGTTTTCTTGGTAGCACAAAATCGGTCCCTCGAAGTGATGTTAACTAGCCTGGCCTGGTATACCAGACTTACATGAGCTTCAATAATCTGAGACCACCAGGGGGATTCTGCATATATATGCAGGATGTTTGAAAGTATTATCTTGCCTTTCCAGGATAAAAGGCAATTCTGATTTCAGAAAACTTATAGTATGTAAACCTAGAATGTTTGCTTTCTGAATTCACCGCACATGAAAAAACATTTTCTTCACTTACTACATAGCCATTGCTTACAAGTTAGAGTTAGATATTCTGTAAAAAAAATATGTATACTGCAGATAATTCACCTTATAAGAAGAAATTCTTAATGAAATATTTAATATAAAATTTTATACTTACAAACAATCCTATGGGGTTTTCTTTTTTCAGTCTAGGTTTTAGAGATTGTCTTGTTTAATTTCTACAGGTGTTTAGAGTAGCATAGTGATAAAGCAGTGTAACTGCAATTATGAGATCAGTTTTAATTTATTCAGAATATACATGTTAGGTTCTTAACAATAAACTAAGCTGCAAAGACAGGTAATTTGTTTGTGTGCATGTGTCTGTGTCTATCAGATTGTGGGGATTGTGCCTGTGAAGACCAGAAGAGGGCAGTGAATTCCTGGAATACACCTCTTTCTTTTTTTTTAAACTTATTTTTAAAGTAAACTAATGCGTATATCAGATTATATTAATTATACAAAATATATACAAAGTATAGCTGCTATCCTTTCTATTCAACTTCATGCTTCATTATCTAGAAAGAGAATATCCCTTCTTGGTGATTTTGGAGGATTTAGCCATGGTTCAGTCTAAGCAATTAATTTTCCTGAACATTTAACCAAAGAATATGACACAGGCATTACCATCCTCTTTTGTAGATAGATGTACTACAGACAGGGAGAAAGTAAGTGCCTACCTCAAAGCAGCATAATCGTCTTAAGTTCCAAACTTGAAATGTACCCACGAAACTGTTGTACGTGTAAAGCAGCTCAGCAGGAGTCATAGTGTGTGGGCAAGGCAAGGCTCTCAAGTCTTAAGGAACCATCAGAATGGTTTTCTCTCCTTGTTGAGTTTCATTTCCTGATGATTTTGCCTGATCAGAGAGTTCACCAACCTGTAGATGATCCTCATATTGCTGTGGCCTTGTAACACCTTCACCTTCTCTTCTGAGGTGATCCTCACCTCTCTCTCCTTCCTCCTCTCCTGTCATCATCCACCATCAGTAACCACAACTGTTTGGTCAAGCATCCCACTCTACCATCAAGCAAGGTTTCTCCAACCGTTTGGACCCCACGACTCTGTGATGCTTCTTTCCTTCCATCCTTCCCTTCATACTGCTTCAGTCGAGTATTTATGAAACTCACACATTGGGCACATCCTCAATCTCATTGTCCACCTCTCTCTTTTTCTTACTAGCTTGGTAAAAAAAAATATGAAAACGATTAAAAACCATTTCTGCATAGCCTGTGCCCCACACACAGGCAGCTGCTAGGGCTGGAGAGCCCACACGCTCTGGTAGTGACTAACCCGACTGGGCTCCCAATGCTCTGCAGCAGGCATAAGGCATTCCCAACCCAAGCCCTCTCCATTTCTGGGACATCCATTTCATACCTTGTCTCCTCAGCTTTCCACACCTCCTCCCTGTCCTCACTCTTAGCTGACGACAACGCTTCCTCTTTCTCCAAGAAAAATAGAAGCAATCAGAAAAGAATATCCGCAAGCTCCCACAAATACATCAACCCACATACTTGCATCTGTGCCCAAACACTCGATCCTCTCTTCTGTCGCTGCGGATAAACCATCTGTGCTCCCAACCAAGACCAGCCACTGCTATGAGCCTTAGATACTACCCTTACCCTTCCTCTCAAAGAGTTACGCCTTTTGTTCCATTGTCTTCTACATCCCCTTTCCGTTGGATACCCTCCTATCATGAACACTTGTGTACGTGAGGCACACACACTTGCACATGCCCATACATACATGTGCGAGTGCACACAAACACATATGCATACGTTATCAAAATCATTCTTTTCAGCCTGATTGCCTTCCTAGCTACTGTCCAAATACCCTTCTTCCATTAAAACACACAAGTTAATAAGAATTATCTAGTCTCCTTCTTCTAAGATTTTTCTGGAAACTATTGTAATGAACCATTACCACCATCTGTCCCGGGACAGGTTGAACAAGCTGGCCTTCTCATCTCTTAGGCCCACTCATTCCTCATCCATTAGACACATTTTACAAAGCGCTCCTGTGTTCACAAAACTCTTTATTCATTCAGTTTCCTGCTTTTCTTCCTACACTCCTAGCAATCTCTCTGTAGTCTTTCTTGGTTTTCAATAAAAATTTATTGAGCACCTGCATTGTACCAAGTAGTGTTCAGAGCATTTACGACATGTCCATATGCATGAAGACAGACACGGTTACCCAATGTTCATTATAAGACTTGTCTTGAGAGGATAAACTACTTGTATCCACACTTTTTGGCTACTTTATTGGGTTCTTTTTCTACCAGCTTTCTCCATCCCAATCCCTTCCAACCCCCAACACTGGGTAGAGAAGTCTAGAGGGCAAAGTGGGTGCCAATCTCATTAGACCACTTCGTGCTGATGAGGGGCATTGAGTTCCTTGGATTGACAAGTCCAATCCTTGTCATCAGGATATCCAATTTCTTCATCTATCCCAATTTCTCTTTACTCATGACCACTGGACAAACCACAGTAAAGGGAATTGGAAGCAGCAGGGGGAAGCAGCAGCTTCTCCAGTCTCGGGCATTTTTATAGCTTCACCAGAGTCTCYAGAATGCCAAACATAAACTCTTCAGCTGGCAGAATCACGCTCCTGCCAGAGCACGAGACAAATCATAGTCAGCTGCTGAGGACACTCTGAAGCGGCCCAATATCCCATACCAGGAGTTAAAACAAAAACAAATTCACATAACATGACTGTTTT
>BDUI01054714.1:0-13123 GCA_002335545.1 Apodemus speciosus | reverse complement strand
CAATGCAGCAGTGTAGGGGAATACCAGAACAGGGAAGTGGGAAGGGGTGGATGGGGGAACAAGGGGAGGGAAAATGGCATATGGGACATTGGGGAGGGCGGGGAAACCAGGAAAAGGGAAATGAAATGTAAATAAACAATATATCCAATTAAACAAAAAGAAAAAAAGAAAAAAAGAAAAAAGAAATAGAATCAACCTACATTACCTTCAACAATAAATGGATAAAGAAAATGTGATGTGTACAATGAAATTTTATTAAGCTATAAAGAAAGATGAAATTGTGATATTTGAGAAAAATGCATATAACTGGAGACCATTGCGCTAAGCAAAATAACCCAGATTCTGCCAGATATTGCTTTTCCTCTCATATTTGGACTCTGTCGGGGAGTTTAGAAAGTAGCAAAGAAACGGTGAGAGAGGAGAAAGGTGTTAAGAGAGGAAAACTTCTACATATTAATGGAGGACAAGATCTACCTGGGAGGAAGAACAAGAGAGGGCAATAGAATACACAAGTTATAAAAGCAGAGGGAGAATTATTAATGGAAAGGAAGCAGACCATTAAGATGGAGAAAGGAAAGAAAAGGCAGGACTTTGAGGCAAGTGAAGACTAAGTACAATGACATATGTATGGAAATGTTGGGGAGAACATAGCCCAGAAAGTAATTGGTGATGAATATAATAATGCTGAGAATAAATGATAGGTGAATATCAATCACTGAACAGGACATTTGTACAACCCCTCTAAGGTCCGGGGAATATCATGGAAGAAACAGAAACAATGTTAAGAGCTGGAAGACAGAGAGAAGGGCTGAAAAAGTCTGTCTCCGAGGTAGCACACAACCATTGCTAATATGATCTCACAGTATCTGCAGTTCCCTACACTGGGCTTGTTCAAGACAGGGTCTGTGGATAGTAAGCCACAGATTATTGAGGGACTCATGGGACCCTACTCCACCCTGCTGAACTACTGGCTCCTGACAGATTCTAGAGGAGCAACAGTCATTGTCTTCAGTTGTGTACATAAGATGATGAGGCCATGAGAATCCAGTGGATAATAAGTTCCTAACCCATGATCACATAGACACCCTGGCTAAACTCAGTGAGTCACAAAACAAAACTAAACGAATGAAATGGCATGAATGTGGGGAGACAAACTGTAAAGAGGAGTTGGCAATTAGAGAGGTTAGAGGAAGATAAGAGAGGGGAAGGGTTAAAGTAATCAGAATGTGCTATATGGAATTGTCAAAAATATAATCAATAAAAGGAAAATGTCATGTGAAACCCTTATTTTATGCTACTTAAAAATAAATACATTTAAAATTTTAAATAAAGTTCACTAATAAAAACATTTCTTTGTATGTTAACCAAAAAAAAAAAAAATTAAAATAAATTAACAACCCGCCGTAGATCCTTAATGCTTTTACCAGGTACCTGACCTGCAATCCCTTTCCTAGTTCCCCCAGCAAAGCTACGTCAGCTGATGTGGCCATGGGCATCCTAGCCAAGGGACTCAACATAACCAACATGTGTCTTAGGCCCCTGCTAGGGTCTATACAGCACTCCTACTCACAACTTAATTTCTCAGTGAATCTTATGCACACTAGCAGCACCAGCTCCCACAACTAGCCATGCACAAAAAGTTAACACCAACTCATGTCGGCACCCCAGTGCTGATCTTGTGCCTACAGCTGTCCCCTGCAGCCATGCACACTGCAACTTTGTTCCCTAAAGCTGTACACACCGACACAGTCAAGTGAACCTCATCATGCTCACAGCTGGGCCTTGCAGCTATTCACATGCATGCCACCAGCCCACCAGGCACACACATACTCACAGATGCACATACAGCTGGCACCTCCTGGTACCAATTCAAACTAAAGTACTTTCCCCAGATGGTCATTGTAGTAACACCGTGTGACTCAATTTCTGTTACTATAGCAAAACCCTGGGATAACTCACATATAAAGAGTAAATGCTTATTTTGGCTCATGTTTTTGAAGTTTTAGTCCATTACTGGCTGGCCCTGTTGCTATGGGCCTGGGGTGGCTCAGTGCATTATAATGGTAGGGCAAACTGATCACCTCATGGCTGGAAATAGAAGGAGAGGAAGTGAAGGAGACTGAAGTCCCATATTGCATTGAGTCAAGACCACAATGACTTAGGATTTGTCTAGTAGGGTCTAACTTGTAAAGCTGCTGTCTCCTCTCAATTGGGGAGAAATGGCAACACAAATGGTAACAACTCTCTATATGGGCCTTTGGGAGAGTGTTGAGATCCAAAGAATAGCAAACATGTACACATACCATCAGCCTGGGTCCCTCAGGTATATCCACACATGCAGCAGGACTGACTGTCACTAGCCCACAGCTGGATTTTAACCATGTACCTGCAATCCACCAGCCCCAACCAGTATAACCAAGCATGTACGCATCAACAGCACCCACTAGTTGGCCTTGGCACATACTACAGTGCCACCCCCTCTGAAAACAAGTAGATGTGAAGCTAGCCTCAAAAGAATGAAATGATCCCATTCTTGTTTGTTTGCTTCATTTATTCTTGTTATTATTTTATTTACATCCCATTCACTGCCCCCTTCCCAGTCACCTAGTCACACAACCCTTCCCCCTTCCCCCTTCCCCTCTTCTGAGCCAGTGGTGGCCTCCCTAGTATTCCCCTACCTTGGCACACTAAGTTTCTGTGAGGCTTGGCACATCCTCTCCCACTAAGGCCAGGCAAGGCAGCCCAGCCAGAAGAATATAACCCACATACAGACAACAGCTTTTAGATAAGCCCTGCACCAGTTGTTCAGCACCCACATGAAGACCAAGGTGCACGTGTGTGTGGGGGGGGGGGAAAGCCTAGGTCTAGCCTGTGTATGTTCTTTGGTTGGTGGTTCAGTGTCTGAGAGTCCCAATGGTCCAGGTTAGTTGACTCTTATTGTTCTTCCTGAGGAGTTCCTATCCCCCTCAGAGGCTGCAATCCTTCCTCCCATTCTTCCATAAGATTTCCCAAGCTCCATCCACTGTTTGCCTGTGGGTCTCTACATCTGTCGGAGCTGCTAGGTGGGGTCAGTCTCTCAGAGGACAGCTATGTTAGACTCCTGTCTGCAAGCATAACAGAGTATCCTTAATAGTGTCAGGGATGGGTGCTTGCCCATGGGATGGGTCTCAAGTTGGGCTAGTTATTGGCTGGTTATTTCCTCAGTCTCTGCTCCACCTCCCCCATGCCTGCATTTCTAACAGGCATACATTTTGGGTCAAAAGTTTGGTGGGTGGATCTCTGTATCTTCCTGGAGATGCCCCATAATCCTCTACCCCTATCAGTTGCAGATTTCCATTCATTCTCATAGCCATCTGGCAATTCTTCCTGTCCCTCCACACACCTGATGCTGCACTCCTCATTCCTATCCCTTTCCCCTCTCTCACCCAGTTCCCTCCCTCCATCTGCCTCTTATGACTACTTTGTCACCCATTCTAAGTGAGATTCAAGTTTTCTCACTTGTGCCTTCCTTCTTGTTTACCTTCTTTGGGTCTGTGAAATGTAGCATGGGGATTCTGTATTTTATGGCTAATATCCACTTATAAGTGAGTACATACCGGCTATGTCCTTTTAGGACTGGCTTATCTCAGGATGATATTTTCGAGGTCCGTCCATTTGCCTGCAAAATTCATGATGTCTTTGTTTTTAATAGCCGAATAGTATTCAATTGTGTAGCTGTAACACATTTTCGTTGTCCATTATTCAGTTGAGGGATATCTAGGTTGTTTCCAGTCTCTGGCTATTACAAGTAAAGCTGCTGTGAACATAGTTGAACAAGTGTCTTTGTGGAATGGTGGAACAACTTTTGGTTACATGCCTGGAGGTGGTATAGCTAGATCTTGGTGGGGAAAAGAAAGCATCAACAAATGGTGCTGATCTAACCATGTATACAAGTAGAAGATTGCAAATAAATCCATATTTATTACCCTGTACAAAACTCAAGTCCAAATGGATCAAGGACTTCAACATATAACCAGATATACTAAATTTCATAGAAGAGAAAGTGGGAAACAACCTTGAATTCATTGGTAAAAGAGACAATTTCCTGAACAGATAACAATACCTCAGGTTCTAAGATCAACAATTGACAAATAGGAGTTCAAGAAACTGAAAAGCTTCTGTAAGGCAAAGGACACTATCAGTAGGACAAAATGGCAGCCTTCAGATTGGGGAAGGACCTTCACCAACACTACATCTGACAGAGGGCTAATATCCAAAACATAAAGAACTCAAGAAGTTAAACTCCAACAACCAAAATAACCCAATTAAGAAATGGGACACAGAGCTAAGGAGAGAATTCGGAACAAATGAATCTCAAATAGCAGAGAACCACTGAAAGAAATGCTCAGTCCTTAGTCATCAAATCAAAACATCTCTGAGATTCCACTTTATACCCATCAGTATGACTAAGATAAAAAACTCAAGTGACAACTCATGCTGGCAAGGATATTGAGCAAGGGGAACACTCTTCCATTGCCGGTAGGAGTGCAAACTTGTACAACCATTTTGGAAATCAATGCTCCCATTCTTATGATGCTAAGCTCTTGCCTCCACATGCACATGCACTCACACAGAGATACTATGAGAGCCAATGTTATATTTTAAGGTTTAATTAATGTGCCTAAGAGATCCATAAAATAAAAATACCTCTAACCTGTTGACTCTTTGCTCAAGGCCAGAGATACTTCCTGAAATGCTAGAGGCTACTGTTTATCTTTTCACTCCTCTAAACAAAAATTTTGTCCCAGTTGCAAATCAAAACAACCCTGAGATTTCACCTCACACCAGGTTCTGGAAAGGCCCAATGCAGCAGTGCAGGGGAATACTAGAACAGGGAAGTGGGAAGGGGTGAATAGGGGAACAAGGGGAGGGAAAAAGACATATGGGACATCTGGGGGGCGGGNAAAAGGGAAATGAAATGTAAATAAAGAATATATTCAATAAAAAAGAAGTCAATATAAGAAAAAAAGAATATATCAAATAAAAAGAAATTGAAAAAAAAAGATGTAGAATTCTCAAAAAAAGGGTGGGGAAGGGCAGTATCTATTTCCATATGGGGCTTTCAGAAACCCAAATATCAGACGCATCGCATTGTTCTCTGTTTTTGGAGGTGTGTTTGTAGTTGTTGGATTTTGTTTCTCACTATACCAGACTGGTTAATGTAGAAGCAACATTCTTCCTGGATAAAAAGGCAAAGGCTGTTTGGCTATAAGAAGATCTAGTCCCCATCACTTTTGAAGCACCACTGCTGCCAGAGAACTGATAATGTCTTTGGAGAGTGAGTATTGTTTGAGCCTTCTTTTAGACTGTTGTCAAGCTGGACAGAAAACTGATTGTACAAGGTTAGAGAGGGAGTCAGCCCTGCCATTCCAGTAGCAACACCTGCAGTTATTCGCACAGCAGCACAAGTGGCACAATTTGAGCTCCCCTTTTATGTGAGGCTCCCTTTTTAAAATATTGGGTCTACAACTGGGATTGTTAGAGACTCTTTTCTGTGGATTACTCCTAATTTAGGGAAAAAGAAATACCAACTTGCAAACTCCTGACCAGCTGGCAGATAGACAGTAATATACCTGAATGCCACAGAGAAGTAACACATTTGGGATGGTAGGGCACTGTGACAGAGATGAGGTATCCAGGGTTATGGTTCTGTTACAGGGTAGGGAGCATAACATTCCTACAGAAAGTGTCCCAGAGGTCTTAAAATAGTCTACCATGCCAAAAAGAGTGATACATAAAAGGTATGGGATCATAGCAACCACTGGAGAATTAAGGAGCCTGAGCTGCATTTGTAGCAGAGGAATTCCTTGTCCAGCATCAGTGAGAAGGGAGGTCCTTGGACCTGTAAAGGCGTAATAGATGCCCCAGCATGGGGAAATCAGAGGAGGGGTAGGTGGGAGTGGGTTGGGTGGAGGAACATCCTCATAGAAGTGGGAGGGAGGATGGGTTAGGGGTTTTCCAGGAGGGGTTAAACTGGGAAGGGGAATGGAATTTGAAATGCAAATAAAGAATATATTCAAGAATAAACTAACTAACTAACTAACTAACTAACTAACTAACTAAAAAAAGGAGCCTGAGATCTTTAACCAGGTGATAGTTCCCATTAGATTTTTTTAACTGCATGTATAGGAGTGTTAAAGGAGCTGGTATAACCACTCTGAAAATCAGTTTGGCGGTTCCTCAGAAAACTGGACGTAGTACTACCCGAGGACCCTGCTGTACCACTCCTGGGTATATACCCAGAAGATTCTCTAACATGTAATAAGGACACATGCTCCACTCTGTTATTAGCAGCCTCATTTATAATAGACAGAAGCTGGAAAGAACCCAGATGYCCCTGGGTATAATAGGAGTACTATTCAGCTATTAAAAACAACGAATTCATGAAATTCTTAGGCAAATGGGTGGAACTGGAAAATATCATCCTGAGNGAGGTAACCCAATCACAAAAGAACACACATGGTATGCACTCACTGATAAGTGGATATTAGCCCAGAAGCTCAGAATACCCAAGATACAATTTACAGAACAAACGAAGCTCAAGAAGGAAGACCCTTTTAGAAGGGGGATCAAAATACCCATAGAAGGAGATACAGAGACAAAGTGTGGAGCAGAGTCTGAGGGAAAGACCATCTAGAGATTGCCCCATCTGTGGATCCATCCCATATACAAGTGCTTGCTGACAGGAACCTGATAAAGCTGTCTCCTGGGAGGCTCTGACAGTGCCTGACAAATACAGAGAGGGGTGCTCTCAGCCAACCATTGAATTGAGCAAAGGGTACCCAATGGAGGAACTAGAGAAAGGACCCAAGGAGCTGAAGGGGTTTGCAGCCCCATAGGAAGAACAACAATATGAACCAACCAGTACCCCCAGAGCTCCCAGGTACTAAACCACCACCAACCAAGGAATACACACGGAGGGACCCATGGCTCCAGCTATATATGTAGCAGAGGATGGCCTTGTTGGACATCAAAGTGAAGAGAGGCCCTTGGTCCTAAGAAGCCTCGATGCCCCAGTGTATGGGAATGCCAGGACAGGGAAGCTGGAGTGGGTGGATTGGGGGGGAGGAATGGGTTGGGGGTTTTCAGAGGGGAAACCAGTAAAGGGGATAACATTTGAAATGTAAATAAAGAAAACATCTAATTTTTAAAAAGGAGTGTTAAAAGGAGAAGAGGTAGGGTGGAGTTTTTTTCTTAGAAGGTCAGAGATGATAGGCTTAAGTCCTCTGAGGCTCTGGAGAGAAAGAGGGTATTGAGCTTGGGTGAGTAGGGTTCTGCAATTGGATGACAACAGGAAAATAGAGTTTAGCAACAGACTCAGGGATCTACCTGAGAGGCTGGCAAAGGAAATGACATGTTAGTAGGTTGGGTGGCTAGAGGAGGAGAGAGGCTGCTGGCAAATTTGGGTTTAGACGAACGGGGGAGCAAAAGAAACAGAGGCTCCCCACTTTAGCTAGAAGATCCCTTCCCAATAAGAGGACAGGACATATTGGCACTACCAAAAAAGAATGGATGAGAGGAACAACCCTAAAATGTAACTAAGTGGTGGGGTCTGGTAAGATTGGTAAGGCTGTCCCTCTACTACAACAATAGGGCAACGAGAAAGAGAGGTGGGTTCCCAAAACTCCATCAGGACCAAGTAAGTGGCCCTAGTGTCCAAGATGAAGATGGGTCACCCAGATACCATAATGACCACCTGGGGCTCTCTGCTGGTGATGGAAGTGGTTGGGTTAAGGGAGCTCGGGCCCCTTCAGTCATCCATGGCCAAGCCTAGGAGATCAGCTGGAGGTCACCCTGTGAGTGATGTCCCTCTGTCCTGAGCAACATGAGGGCAATCAACATCCCAATGTCCCACCTGATGGCACTTTGGGCATGACCTTGATGACTTGCAGGGGTTAGGGCAAGCCTGTGCTCAATTACCTTGTTGACCACATTTGAAACAGGGAGTTTCTTGAGCCTTAGATACCAGGAAGCCCAAACAGTGGTTGGAGCTGGTTGTACAGCCTTTGCCACCATATGGTATTTTTTTGTCTGCAGGCCAAGACATCTATCTATGGAGTTAGGGGTCCCCTCTCCAAGCATCTAAGTTTGGCCTTAATAACAGGGTAGATTTGGGAAAAGAAGTAGGTCATAATGAGTTGTTTACCTTTGGTAGTCTAAATTAGTATATTATAATAGAGACATGTGTCAGGAGCCACGGAGCATATACAAAGGGGCACACACAGGAGTGACTGTCACCTGTTGGGCTGCTAGGTAACATGTCTCATCGCTGGGTTCCTGCGAGCTGTCCATGGATGTGCCTGATTGCCAACATGCTCTCCTCCAAAAAGACTATGTAAAAGAAGAAAAGGAAAATATTATCAAGTTTGAAACAAGAGGGAGGTCTTCAATCTATTCAAAAGCAGATGCTGAAGGAGGCATCCCCTGTACTTCCTGACTTGATCACTGGTGTTATGGTGGACAATCCCCTTAAGGGGGAGGTCTTACCATTTAACTCTGCAGCTGGGGAGAGCAGAAGACCTGAATCTTTATACATCCAAACTCCAGAGGTCTTCCTTTCTCCACTGCTTAAGTAAGTGACTTTCTCCAAACTCTTGAGCCCAAGTAAAGGGCTCTAACTTTGCCTCAGATTCACGGAGCACCCTGCTTCCCGCTCCATCTGATTGCCTGGGAAGTGCCATGCCATGTTGCAGAGGGAAGCTGGCCGGAACTGCAGCTGGTTTTAAAGGCAAAACTCTGCGGAGAGGAAAGAGACCTGTTGTGTGAAAATACAAATGGGGCTGAGGGTGCTAGGACGAAAAGCAGCATGACCAGTACACACCAGATCACTGGGTTCCTGCTGCTTCCTCTTGCCAGGATAGATCATTCTGATCTGACTGATTTCTACAGTCTCAGAGCACCAAAAAACATTATTTGGTAGAAATGCGTAGATCTGAGGCTTAAGGGGATATTCAGTAGAGGGATCCCAGCCTAAGATGAAGAGAGAAGTTTGAGGAAACTTTCCACATTCTCCATGGATTCCGGATATGGTAAACAATGACAAGCATTCAGTGTACCAGCTCTTAGCGTGCCATAGTAAGCGTCCTGGTAGAAAAGACAGGGGGGCTCAGCCTGCGAACAGCCCTTGCAGGCCTAACCTGTTGGAACCTCAGAAACAAACAACTCAACATTCCTCTACCTCCCACATCAATCAAACTGCGAAGCAACCAACCTTGAAGTTGCTGGGGAACCATCTCCATCCAATCTCAAGAAGGAAGATATACTGACTAGCTCCTTGCTGTTCTTGTTACTGTTTGATGCCAGCAGTGTTTTTCTTCTTTCCTCCTGCTCTTCATTTATTTTGTGTTACCCATAATTATCATTCCTTATACATTGTCTACTCGAAAGAAAAAAAAARTACAGCTCTCATCCTAAAGGGAATAAGGGATAGTTTATTCTAGAGCTATTTTGAGTGACCATGTTCCAGGAAACACAGGTTTAGGATGCCTCAAAGTTCATGTTCCAATATGGAAGCAGTTTTCTGAAGTTTGATAGTTTTATAGAATAAAGTAAGTCATATAGCAAGGCAAGTTTAAAGTATATTGGTGGGGACATCAGGGAGATAGTTACAATAAAGTTGGAGGGGAAACTTTACATAGGCCTCAGATGTTATCTAATGACATTCTTAGTTGGTGGAAGCAAGTGGCCTGTTAAGTTAGTTGAGTCTAAAAGGTTTTTATCTATTAGTCACAAGGTGTTAGTTCCGACACAGAAGCAGGGTTAGAATTAGACCAAGATAAGCTAATTAGCCTCTGGGCCTATCTCTGCACATCACTGCAGTTTAAATGAGTCAGCCTTTGCAAGCACAGCTTTCCAGGAATTTCCATTCACAGCATTGATCCTATAAACTTGCTTTCTCTCCCCTACCTTATTCTTTTCCTTTTTACTTTCCCCACTGCCTTTCTTTTTATTATTTCTCCCACTTTACCCCATGAGGAACTCAGCTCCTCCTGAATCTCCAATTCAAACCCAGATGAAACATTGTGATGAAATCACAATTTTGACAGGTGGAAAATTAGTCTGAAAATTCAGTTGAGGAACCAGAGAGACTGCCCAGTGGTTAAGACTGTGTACTCCTCTGCAGCATTCCCATATTTGGTTCCTAATCCCCACATCAGGCGACTCACAAGACACCTGTGACTCCAGCTCTACGTGATCTGATGCCTTCTTCTGGACTCTCAGGGTACCTACGCTCACATGCACTTACCCACACCTCGAAAAGTATATACATAATTTTAAAAATATCACAGGAAAGCATCACTAATTGTTGAGAAGTGAGCTGTGCACAGGTAGCCTGGTCCCAGGTCCAGCACTGAACTTGAACCCCGGCGACCTGGTTGGCGGCTTCCACCTAGATGGGGCAGAAGGAGTTTGGTAGCGCCCCTTGGGCCCCTGGCTCCCGTCACAGTTGCAGCCCCCACAGCCCCCCTCCCCCCGCAGGAGAGGTGTGTGGCCATCAATCACATAGGACAATGCAGGGACCACTATTTTTTGATAAAAAGTAAAGGGAGGAGATGTGAGACATAACTCTGTGACCATCACTCACATAGGGCAATGCCTGCCGCAAGCCCTTGGTACTTCACCCCCCACAGTTACCTGGCAACAGCCAGGCAGCCTGGCCCACTATAAAAGGGAATGCTTGGCCCCTCCTCCCTCTCTTGCCCTCTTCCTCTTGCTCTCTTCTCTTCCCTTTCCTTCTCTTTCTCTCTCTTGACCTCTGGCCTTTCTTTCCCCATTCTTTTCCCCCCTCTTTCCACATGACCATGGCCAGCTTCTACCTCTCTACCTTCCCTCTCTCACTCTACTCTTCTACAATAAAGCTGAAAAATGATGGGCTGTCTCCTTCCTTCTGAACCTGCTGTGCTGGAGCAATGGAACAGGCTTCTCAGCGTTTCCGGCCGCCAGACAGGCCAAGGGCTAGCCCTCTCCCACACCCCCGCCAGGTCTCCTCCACAGGTACCCAGGCCCACAACTAATAGAAGAATCAGGAATTCTGTGAAATATTGTGTTCTGAAAATGACAGAGCCATTGTACTATGAACTTATTAGAATTTTGATGGTTATTGAATTTGACCTATGGATCATATTTAGTATCAGAGCACTAATAGCTTTAACTATTTTTATCTATGAAAATTTAAGAAACATCTCTATTTTATAGTGAATTCTACAATTTGTTTCTTCAGATTCATCTGTCTTCCATAGATTTTACTGTATTTAGCATCATTAGTTTAGTTTGGGTTTTGGCATTTTATTTTATTTTGTTGAAGTTGTTGAAATGGAATTGTTTCTCTGATTTCTTTTTTAATGAGGTCATTGTTGGTATACATAAAAATTACTGTCAAGAATTCATGGTTGGTAGCTCATAGGCCCCAGGTGTGAATACACTACTATTATTTTGCTAAATTGGCATAGATAGTATCAAACTGAGCATATGAGACCTCAAAGCCCACCTCCACAGTGACACTTCCTCCAATAAAGCTACACCTACTCCAACAAGGCCTCACCTCCTAATAGTGCCACTCCTCATGGGTCAAGCATTCAAACACATGAGTCCATGGGGGCCATACCTATTCAAACTATCACATATGCCTTTTGCTTTTTTTGTTCTGCATTATTTCTCTAGAGAAGATTTTCAAGCACCATACTGAATATGACTGGTGAGAGTGAACACTTTGTCTCATTTTTGATTTTGCTAATTAGTATAATATTCATATACATTTTATTATGTTGAAGTCTAATCCTTATATTCTCAGTTTCAGGGTTTTGATTATGGATGGATGGTAAATTTTGTTACATGCCTTTTCTGCATGTATTAAAATGTTCATGTGATTTTTGTCCTTGATTCTATTTATGCAGAGTATTATATTTATTATTTTGTGAATGTGAAATCATCTTTGCATTTCTGGAATAATGTCTTATTTGACATTGGGGTATGATCTTTATCATGTGTTGCTTTGTTAATTTTAGATGTATTTTTATTTTTAAATTGTGTGTGTGTGTGTGTGTGTGAGAGAGAGAGAGAGAGAGAGANTTTTAAACATGTATTTTTATTTATGGATGACAATTTCATATAAGCACACAATGTATTTTCATCATATTCACAAAACTTACATATATTATTTTATTATTCACGAGAGCCACGCTTCAAAATCAGCCTAGGCTAACAACAACAAATGAATGAGCAAAGAAAATTTGCTATGTATTCACAATAGAGTTTTATTAAACCATTAAAACAAAAATGATCACTTTTTTTTTATATAGTTTCAGGGAAATAGGCAGAGGGAAATGAAGATCATCATGTTAGTTGACATAAGCCAGTCTCACAATACCAAGTGTCACACCTTTTTGTTTTTTCATGTGTGGAATCTGGTGAGGGAAGCCACAAGAAAGTAAGAATAGGAGAATTGGAGATGTGGGAGGTGAAAGATGGGAAGGGGGGGGAGAAAGAGTCGCAGGGTGAGCGAACAGGACCTACATGCATTGTAAGCATACACGGGAAAGTGGTTTCATTTATTTGTGCAATTAATGTGCACAAATACTCCATGGCCCCAGAATGGTTTGTTTTGCTCAATTCTAGTACAGAAGTATTGGAGGGACAAAATGATGCTACTACAGAGTATCGTTTACTGGGAGTCACACAGCATTTATGTTTTTGTGTCACACTTTTTACTTAATGTTGTTTTCGAGATTTACTCATTCTCATGCAATTATCAGTAATTGACCATTTTATAGTGATAGGGACTAAAGCCAAACCTAATGCCTGCTATGCAAACACTGCCATCAAGCTATGACTACTTTATTACATTTTGTTGCTGTGTATTATTGCTGGATAGATTAATACCAAGATTTATCTCTTCTTGACTTGGCATTCTATGTAATATTTAGTTATATTTAAAGCTTCAATGGAAAAAACTCCTGTCATAAAAATAGGTGTTGTGATATATAGTGGGGTACAAAAAATGTGGTATATATACACAGTGGAGTACTAATCAGCCATTAGAAACAATGAATTCATGAAATTCTTAGACAAATGGATGGAGCTGGAG
>BDUI01054702.1:0-10672 GCA_002335545.1 Apodemus speciosus | reverse complement strand
AACTCAGACCTGATTAACAAGTCTGTAGAGGCGAAGAGGGGAATCAGTATTGCTAGCACCTTATCAGGTGACAGCCATTCCCCTCCAGCCCTCAGAGGTATTAAGGATGGGTGCAAACCCATATACACTGTCAAATTGGTGCCTGCATGACTGGCTCTTTATTCACAATTTCACTTTCTGTGGTTTCAGTCAGCTAGAGTTCAAATGGATACTCCAAGGATTGTTGGGGGGGCGACCTAAAATAAGCATTGTGTAAGTTTTCAGTTATGCATGTCTCTGAGCAGGATGTTAAAACCTCATGACTGTTCTGTGTGTTCTACCCAGGATGCTCTGTCCTGCAATTTGCATGTTGTGGCCACTGCTTGAGTGTTAGCAATTAGCAACTAGTTCATCTATATGGGTGTTGTGATACTGTATTTTTAGTGTCAAGGAATCTTTACTTCACTAAATCATGGCCCCAAAACATATGAATAAAGTGGATGCTGTTCGTAGATACAGAAGAGAAACTCTACAGCACTTTCAATTTTGATTAACACGTGTCAATTATCCACATTAATRGGATCCCATATAACATAGTTCTCTCTGCATTCTGGCTTTAATAAAAAGATGAAAGGTTAAAGAGTGAGGGCGCTTTCATAACTTTTCTTACATTCCGTTATAATTATTCTAGTTTAATATGCCTTGTAAATCTCCTTCGGTGTTTAATTTGCASATTTAACCTTATCATAGATATGCCTGCACAGCAAAGAAACCATACACCTAGAATTTAGCCCTATTCCAGGCATCTATTGGAGCTATGGGACATTTTTTTTGTTGTTGTTAAGGATTCTCAATGGAGGGCAAAGGACCAAATATCAGCAATCACATTGTATTCTCAATGGAGGGCAAAGGACCAAATATTAGCAATCACTGCTCATAAARGAATTTCCTCCCCTAAGTGTTGCAGGCATACTGCTAGAGATTATTTATGTTTAATTCCAAGTATAGATGACCCTAAACATTTTGAGATTTTAAGGTGTGTGTGTGTGTGTACATGTGTTGCATGTAGGAATGTGACTAGCTATGCCCATTTGTGTTTATGTGGAGAGCTGAAAAGAATATTTCAGTCTCTTCTATCACTTCCCACGTTATTCTCCTGAGACAAATGAACTGGAAGTGTTTCTACTAGTTTGGCTGGTCAACAAGCTCACAAGTTCCACAATGTTAGAATTACAGGTAGATGTTGCCATGTCGGGCTTTCTATGTGGGTGCTAGGTATTTGAATTCAGGTCTTCATGCTGGCATAGTATGCTCTCTTATGTACTGCAACATCTCTTTAAGCTCAAGATGTGAATTCATGAATGAGCTAAAAAGAGAATCCGGAAAAACTGCTTTGGGGGTATATGAAGCCACATGTAAGTCACCCCTTTGAAAATGTTAATTAGTTCTAAATGCAGAACAATGGAAGATGTCTCCTTTCTTCCTTAGAGACCAAGAATGGGACATGCTACTCGGCATGTGAGCAGAATGCAGAATGACAAAAATATTTAAATAAGGAATTTTAATAGATTTCATCCCACTGGGAGAGACATTTCTGATTATCTATGACCTAAACCAATTACCATGATTCTCCCCATCGGCCCACCACAATTTTCACAACTAATCAAACTAAGCCCGAAGGTTCTGTGAAACACCAAATATATACAAAGATGCCTTGCTGGTTACAGAGCTAGCAGTTGCAAACTGGCCTTTTAGCAAATTCTCCAGCTACTTATTCACACCTCTGCCACAGGTTTAAATGCTCAGCATTGCACTGGCCCTTATTGATCTTAGGCTCCTACATGTTTGGACTGAGAAATGACCTTCTATGGACATCTAGGGAGGCCTGCCCTGCTGTGAGGAGAATTTCAAAAGGAATTGGGTTACGGGATTTCATGTAGATCTCAGTTGCCAATGAAAACCACGCATAATAGAACGAGATACAATAGGCCCCAGGTGTATGTCTGGGCCCAGCCAGTGCCAGAACGGAACAGAGTTAACTGGTAAGCCGGTGTGAGGTTAATGAGAGCAGAGTGGGTAGAAGCAGGTGCTTCTGGCTCCTAGAGATTTCYGCTCTCTCTCCACATTTCAGTATCTGTCCTTGCTGCAGCCACACAYCCCAGGCATGTGTTACTCAGGCTGCACAGCTTATTAAAACCATACCAGTTTCTTCTTGTCCTAGGATTTGACTTTTGGACTGCTGGATTCTCTGAACCAGCACTTTAGCATCTTTGATGTATTTTATTTTCCTGTTTAGGTCCTGTGTAGGTAGCTATCAAAGACAACATTTCATAGGACTCCTCTGTGTCTGCTAGTTCTTACTACTGTTTTCTGAACCCATTCCAGGAAGTCTCCTTGTCTTGGGTTTGGGTGGGGACACTGACACAGATTTCCCATTGAGATCAGAGCAGAAACACTTCTTCTTGGTGTTTCAACCAGTTTTGAGTCTTCATATGAGCCATTGCCCACTGCAAAATATATAAACAAATAATCTAAAAAATAAATAATGCTTCTGTAGCCAAGACAGGTAGCAGGGTGAGTTTAAGGGTATAAATATAAATATTAGGAGGCATACATAATGCTACATATGCATTTAGCTTAATATCAGGGAACTAGGGCACAACTAAATGGGAATAAAAAGGAGCATAATACAGATATAGAATTGAAGGGTATAAAAGAGAGTAACGAACGGCATATTAACAATACATTGTACAGATTATAGACTTGTCAAAACACAAATTTAAAACATCTTTACATCCAGACGAAGCCTCTATGGATTTTTGGGAAATGCAGAGTGAGAATGAGGAATTCGGTTTGGTGTGGGGTATGAGCTTGGACTTTTCAACAAGTGCCCAATGGCATGATTGAGATTGTACCAGATGGAGAGTATGACTCTGGATGTTTCTAAAAATGGAAGACAATGTCAGAGCTACCAAACACCTATATGATTGGCATTTCTGGGTCCTATGGTCAGAAAACAATTGGATGTTATTCCAGCTCAATTCAGTAGTAACTACCCAGTACCTAAGGCCAGATCAAAATACAGGTATTCTCACTGATAAAACAAATATTATAAAATATGATATACATGGAAATTGATAATAGCTTTAAGAAAGCATTATTTTTGAAATTTACTGTATTGTTATGCATACCTACGTATCTGCATATATGTATACACATATGAGCTAAAGTCCAGAGAAGCCAGAAAAGGTATCAGATCTCCTGGAGCTAGAGTTATAAATAGTTGTATCTGTGTAAGTGCTAGWAATCAGTGCTCTTGTCATCTGCCAAACAAAAATTTACTTTTAACCACTGAGCYGTCTCCCCAACCCAAGAATAGCACTCAACTCTAGAATTGGTTCATGTGTACATTGGTTTCCAGGCAATTCTTAACCTTACAAGCATTTCCTTTTGGGTGCCTCTCCCATTGAAAATAAAGGTCTGGAAAGCGACCRTGCAACCCATGTTCCCGCCAGCTGATGCCTCATCCATTTCTTCCTTCATTCTCTTTGTGGGCCAACAGCTTGCAAGGACACATATCCCATTTTGCCTCTATAATGGTATTATCCCTCAAACATAAGACCCAAGGCTCCAGCCTGCCTACCCAATTCACTGCAAAGGCCAGTCCAGTTGTCAGGTCTAGTGTAAATAAGGTAAGTAGTGTAAATAAGTGTAAGTCAAATTGGATATGAATTATCTCTCACTTAAGCTGCTAATTTTGCCCTTTTTGCCCTCAAATTTACTTCTGCCCAGTAGGGTTAAGAAGTCAAACCTCCAATGGTTATATGGGGAATGCATACCTCATTATGTCCAGGGCTCTCTGATTAGCAATCCTTTCTCCCTGCCATTCTTCTTCATCCTATAGCCTTGCAACTTAATGCACCTTAGTAGAGTGAAATACTTCATGTCTTCTCCTGAAACATTTGAAATCTTAGGCAAATTCACAAAGAYGAAAATGGTATATGAGATGTAAGGTGATACTTCAAAATGATGAAAAGAGATAATTATGGAGACCTAAAAGGCATGATATGTAGAAATACATAATAAGTAACTGCTGTGAACAATTAGTTTAAGATGAAATCTTATATGTGAGGTGGGTGTAGAAGTGACTCAGGAGTAGGAGCTTTTTCTTCTCAAGATGAAAGCCTGAGTTCAGGTCTCATTACTTTTACAAAAACCCGAGTTTGGCTCTACATATGACTAGTTCCAGCTCTGGAAGAGTACTGCACACACGCATATAAAAAGACACATAAAAATTACATGTGATATAAGTAGTTAGAATTGAAAATGGGGGAAGGGGTTGCTGTCCTGCTATGATCCTATCTGAGTACCATGCCTTTGCTTGGCTCAGAAGAAAGACTAAGTGTAGATTTTAGGAAAGAACGGGGAAGAGTTGTTCACAGATGGTGAACAGATGAAGAGCAGGGGCTCAGTGCTGGGTTCTGAGAGTCAGTGAGTCGGACAAGGGGCCTTGGCTGGATCAGTCATCTGCTTTGTTTCAGTCAGTCTTTAGCCAACACAGAAGACTTAATAGTTGTCCAAATGTAAGGCTTTAGTGTCAACTTCAGGTGCTGCACCAAACACCACAGGAGCTAATTCTCACCCTTTCATGGGCAGTGACTCAAYTGATCTGAAAGCTAGGGCTAACCTGTAAGATGGGAGAGGAAGTGAACCTGGCCTTGGCAGGGCACAGTTATTTGCTCTTCCTTTGGTCAATGGTTCTCAACCTTGGCTATACAAATTACAATGCCCCGGGAACATTAAATACAGTGATAAAGCCATGGATCTCCCTAAAATCAATAAAATGTAAATTTCTGAAGGTGATGCCTGGCACCAGGTTTGTTTTAAAAATCTCCTGTGATGATTCTAATGCACAGCTTGGGTCAGGAAGGTCTATTTGAGGCCAAGGTATCTGTTCCTGTGAATGGAAATGACATTTCTCTCATTGATTTTATTCGCAAATGATTATGAAGCAATTAACAACAATGAACCAGAGTCTGAGTAACCGGTGGCTAAGTGCCAGACCTGCAAGGAGCTACGAGACAAGAGGGGGAGAGAAAACGTGGCTTTCAAAAGTGATGGCCTTGGAGGCTTGCTTGCCAAGTACTCTAGCAAAGTCAGTGGCTGCTTTTTTAAGCTAGTGGTTAAATTTTAGTTGTATCATTAAATTAGGTAAGTTATTTTGCAAAAGAAAGAATACAAATGTGCTAGAGTGACCCATCGAGTTTTAAAGTGCCCAAAGGCCGATGTGTCAATTTGAAGAGTAAGAATCAGAGTGGGGTATGGACAGCAAATGGCTTTGGGTTCTGGATGTGAACCACTCCTCCCCTCTCACAGGCGTTTCAGCATCAATGTGATACGACAAGACCACAGTGTCTCCTCTTTGCTGAATGTGATTCTGCTTAAGAAACATTTTAGATATTTCTTCGTGTGTTTGTGTGTTTGTGTGTGTGTGTGTGTGTGTGTGTGTTCTTCTCAGTATAGGTGTATACACATGTGTCTGTAGGAGTAGATCCACAGATGAGTGGTGTGTTTGGAATCCATTGGTAGACATTAGGTATGACTACATTCTACACTTACAGTTTCTGAAAGTATCTCACTAACCATGAAGCTCATTGAATGGGCTGTGCTGACTGGCCAGTGAGATTGTCTGTTTCCTTCACCCTTGCCCCTTGTTGAAGTTATGGGCATGCTCAGATCCTTTTACATTTGAAGCAAGCACCTTACTAACCAAGCCATCTTCCTAGTTCAGTTTGAATATTTCTAAGTGAATGCTTGATTCCTGTTACCAGAAAGAATTGCCTATTCTTACCAGTCTTTGAGAAAAGCTTTCTTGCTGTCCCTCCCGTACTGGTCTTCAGGTGTGTATTTTACATATAAGGTTCAAGTTCTTCAAGAGCTCAGTTACATTGACAGGAAGTACTTGGTGCCTAAAGCACATGAAACACTGATTGCATGAAGAAAAGTCAAGAAATTTGTTTGTATAGTAGGGAAGGTGTTCATTTGACAGCTGGAGTATTCATATCCTGGGAATCTCAAATAAAGTAGGCAAGAACAGAGAGAAACACATGACAGAAACTTGCATATTTGACAATCTGATACTTACATATCCGTTGATCTTTCTGGTTTTTGAATGCTTCAGATATGCTCTGTTTTAGTGGTTCAAACTATGGAGCTAGAGAGATAACTCAGCCAATAAAAAGCTTAACATATGAGGGTGCAGAGCCAACTTTTATACTTAATATCCATATCAAAATCTGAGCATGTGACACTCATGTTGAATTGTAACACATGGGAGGTAGAGCAAGCAGGGTTTTTCTGGCTTGTTGGCCAGGCAGACCAGCCTAATAGCTGAGGCCTAGGTCCTAGTATAAGACCCTGTCTCACAAAAACAAACAAAATGAAAGAGATGAACAATTTCTAAAGAATTACACTGGGTCATCTTGTGGCATTCACCTACATGTACATACATGCTCATGTATGAAGAAGTCACTTTAACCGACCCAAGCATGGAATACATGGCCCTGAAAAGCCTTGCCCTTTCTCTACTCCCTCCTCTTTGTGGAAAACCATCAGGTGGCATTCCTAAAGCTAGCCACTGAGGTATAATCATTTATTTGGTTATTTCTTCCCTTTGAGTCTGACTGCCAAGGTCCAGCTATCACAGCATTGAATCAGTCTAGCAATCAGAAACCCCTTTTTGGTTGTCTTAATTTAACAGGCCCAATCAACACACACTAACTCATCCTAACACAAAGTTTCTTTCATTATTTACCTTTCTAAATTGCCACTTGCCCATGTGGAACATGTCTGTCTCCTCTCTACCTGGAGGCAGTCCTATGTCCCTGGGGACAAATATCTCTTCTTCCCCTTGTCGCTTGTTCCCTTCGCCTTTGTCCCCCATCTCCTGTCTTTATATAATATTCCCTGTCCCTTGTCCCTCAGGGTAAAATAAATCTTTGTGCTGAGAAGTTGGTCTTATGTGTTTTGTGCTGTGTGGGTACCAGTCGTTTCAACGTGTACACCTGTACACACTCCAAAATAAACACACATATACAAGGGGTTATTCAGCATCTCTCAATGTGTCCTTGTATAAACACAAGCATCTTAATATTTTTTTGGGCAAATTCAAGTTCCCCCAGTGCCACAGACCTTCATTATGAGCAATTTCTGATTTGTGTGTAATTTTGAGAAACAAGATTTTGACAGAAGTGGAGTTACAGTGGTGAGAATATGGCTTACGATTTTCATACCTTGTGTCTGAAAAAATAACGAGTTCCCACAATGGCTGGTTTGACAATGTAGCCACTTGCATAGTTCAACATTATATATGATCTACTGAACAGTTAAGTCCTAAGAGTTCACTTATCTACACTATTCCAAAGTTTCGGAACTTCAGGTGATATCAGCATTGTACATATTGAGTGGTTCCAGAGTCTTTCACTCCAACTAATCATAGTTTAGATAACTGGAATCTTTATTCTCAGAAGCAGTCTACTCTGAGGAAATCTTCCCCTCTTCTTTTCTACTTAAGAATTCATAGTCATGTTAATTTAGCATCCCTCCTCATTATACAGCTCCTGAGTAAGTTATATAGACATRATGAATGATAAATCAGATGGCCAGGCCTATATTGCTCATGACATTTTAATAGTATTAATCTGGGATAGCTTTTAATTGTCCATTCTACAGCATTTAATGCTACGAAGATATAGATGTTACCATTATTCTAATTGTAATTCAAATAAATGTATGGGTTTAAATTCTCCATCTAACCCTCTTAAACAAGGCGAAATTAGAAATGTCTCTATGTATGAAAAATGAATTATTTTACAGCAAAATTTGATTAATAGCATTGGGAGGCTGCAGAAACCACAATGAAATGTACATTTGTTTGCCAGAAAAGGATGTGAAGGATTGGCATGCATAGTCTCACCATGAAACCAAAAACCAAAATAAAAAAAAAAAAAACAAAGAATGCAAAACCAGAATTTAAAGCACCTCCTCTGCCTTTTATTTCTGTTATCTATTTAAGGGGAAAAATAGATGTTCAGATCACATTGCAGTCCTTTAAGATTTTTAGCTATAAAACAAAAACTCAATAATCTTTAAAGTATCTACGGAAAGTACAAGAAATGCATTAATGTCCCTCTAAAGCACCTTCCCAAACATATGGACTATGAAGACAAACTGAGCTAAAGTGAGTTTGAAGTGATCAACTCTACTAAATTGCAAGGATTCTATACAATCAAGCCTTAATTCTAGCAATGGCACATACTATCACATGTAACAAAAATGGAAAWTTGATAACTTGCGTAGTGTGCATCAAAGTATACAGATATGAACTATTTTAATGTGGTTCATCAAATTCTAATCTCTTTTATCATTGGACCAAGAGTGTGGATAGATGTCTCCAATGGTGCTATCAGATATAATCAATCATCTAAACAGGATGGCCTCAACAGTAACCAGGTCATAAAGCATTCTTATCTTTCTGACTTGAGAACTCAGTATGTTTTTGTTTGAGCACTAAATAGTCTCAGAGAAAAGGTTGTAAATCTTAAAAAAAATCCAAAAACTGCAGATTTTATCTTCCCATCTGACTACCTCTTTCTGAGACTTTGGCCTCTATCAAGACTTGATATCAAATGACTTGTGTCCAAGTTTGAAAAAGAGTCCTGCCTGATGTACTTCACAGCCAAAAGCTTGAGGGGACAAGGCYAGTGCTTTGCTCCACAGAGGCRGATTGCAAAAGATTTACAAGTGTTTAGGCAGCAGCAGATCAGGGGCTCGGGAATGTATTGAAATGCAGAGCTTGAAATGGAGCTTCAATGTATACAGTCCCAGACAAGCACCAGCAAAGAACTGCCAGGTGAGTGTGAACCCGGATGAAGTAGCCAGCCRCTCAGGGACTTCTGGAAACTGAAGCAGATGGAAGAATTCGAAAAGAGAGTAAGAGTGCTTGGAATTAGATCACAGGGAAATACCCACAGAATGTCTATTGATAGTTGAGCTTTCAGGTCTACAAATGTTCTGGCCATCTGTATGTGTTCTCATTCCCAATATGACTTACCATGCTACTTCCATAAGTCRCAATTGTTTGGAAGTCATTGCAGTTAGTCTTCATATGTAGGAATGTGCCCCTTTTTTATCTACTAGATGCTCTTCACAAGGCAATGAATGCATCCAGTACTTCTTTAGCAGTTTAAAACAGTTGTTTTGCATAGGGTAGGCTTTAGCTCCTTCAAATTGTCTTGAGTGTGGACAGAGGTACCTGGGATCATAGGAGCACTCCTTGAATGTATCACACCCAGGGTTTGATCAATGTAGACATGTGGAAAGTCATCAAAGTGAGAGAAATCTGTTTGTTTATTGCACACAACAGAATTTGTGAAAGATTAGAGATAAGAGAATGTGTTGCAACATATTTGTCAACTTGACATAAGCTAGTCATGTAGCATACTTGTGGAAGTCAATTGAGACTATTGAGAAAATGTCTTCATGAGATTGGCCTGAAAGCAAGTTTCAGGGTCATTTTCTTGATTAATAATTGGTGTGTGAGGGTGCAGGCTCTCGTTACAGTACAAACCTTGGACAGGTAGCCCTGAATGATATAAAAAAGTCAGGATGAGGAGCTGTAGAGGTGACTCAGTGGTTAGGAACACTATTTCCAGAGGTCCTGAGTTCAATTCCCAACAACCACATGGCGGCTTACCACCAACTGAATGAGGTCTAATGGCCTGTTTTGGTCTATCTGAAGACAGCTACAGTGTACTCATATAAATAAAATAAATAAATCTTTTTTTTTTTTTTAAGTCAGGGCAAGCAAGCCATGGGGAACAAGTCAGTAAGCAATGCTCCTCCATAGCTTTTGCTTYACTTCCTATCTCTTTGTTTCTACCCTGCTTGAGTTTCTGTCTGGCTTCCTTGGGTGACAGACTGTGATGGGGTATATTTGAATAACCCCTGTCCTTGTCAAGTTGGGTTTGGTTAATGTGTTTATCTCAGCATTAGGAAGCAAGCGAATACAGTGAAGGTTGCTGTCAGCTAAGCCAGGTCCTTTCTGACCCTTTGCCTTTCAGGATTCCACTTCCCTAAACCTTAAGAGAGCTTGCTAGTCCTTTCTTCTCCCTTCCATCCCCACTTTCTTCCTTTTTCCTCCTCTCCTTTTCTTATTCTTTCCCTACCCATTCTTATTTTTCTTCTCCTTCCTTTCTTTCTCTTCCCCCCTCACTGCACCCTTTTCCCTGAGTCCTTTCCCACATTCTCAAGCTCCTCTCTCTCATCCATTTTTTTTCTATGCACAAGAAGATATTCTAACTTCATTTGCTGCCCTGAAGCCCAAGTGAATATAGTCATTTAACTTTGGAAAATGACACATGCTTTCCCAAAGTTGCATTTTTAATTTCATTCYAGAATGAAGACATTTCACATCATCCTAAAAAATGAAATGTGTATCAAAGAGAGGAAATGCCTCAGTTGGAAATGTTTTAAGAATTGACTGTTGCAATGATTTTTTTCATAAGTTCGCCTCAGAAAAATATTTGGGAGACTCTGAAAATGAACTTATTCAAAATGACTCTGAGAAAATTAAGATACTTAGAAACAGTGATTGTCATCTTTTTTTTAGTAATAACTGTTTTTTATTTTCTAT
>BDUI01054675.1:0-10114 GCA_002335545.1 Apodemus speciosus | reverse complement strand
ATAAAATTCAATTTTGTAAAAGCTGTACATTTTCTTTATTCATGCATCTCTTGATAGATAACAAAGCTGGTCTTATTTCATGGATATTATGAAGTGATAATTATGCACATCTAAATGCTCCTGTTGTGTTGAACTTTAAGCTCTTTGGGTATGTGCCTAYAGTTGTTTGACTGAGATATGTGCTATGTCAGTTCTATTTTTAGTTTTGTAGCAAACCTCCACATTATTTCCATAGTGGTACACAAGCATTCAGTGCCCCCATTGTGAGTGGGAGATTTCATTTCAAACAATCATATCTAATCAAAAGTTCTTTGCTTTATTGACACCAGCAATTCTAAGACAGAACCTGGGAGTTAGTTTGATTCATAGTTACTCAATGGTTAAGGATGCTAAACACTTTTTCAAATATTTTTTGTACATATGTATTTCTTGCTTTAGAAACTGACTACTGAATTCATTAACCTATTTATTGTTTAAAGACTTGAGCTGTGTGGTGCTTAGTTCTTACATTTTTTCCATAATCTGGCTCATAACCATYCATTCAATATATACTTATTAAAATATTGTCATCTATTCTGCAGACTGTCTCTGCACTGGTTGTAATAGTTTATTTTGCTTAGAAGAGATTTGAATTTCACAAGTTACATTTGYTAATTCTTGGMATTATTTACTGTGCTTTTGAAGTCCTTTTAGAAGTTCCYTGCTTGGGCCTTGAAGTGTTCTATGCTTTTCTGAAGTAGTTTCAGTGCCCCAGGTGTYAGTTTAAGTTCTTTAATCCATTTTGAATATACTTYGTTTAGAGTAAGATTCATRGATGTAGTTCTATTCTTCTAYATGTGAACACACAACCTATTATGAAGAGGCTGATATATCTCTAATGGATGTTCCAGATATTAATTTTTGTCATTAGGTGTCTGCATGCATTTTAGGTTCTCTGTTCTGTGTCATTGGTTCGCATACCTGCTCTTCTACCAGTTCTTTCCTATATTATATCTTTGTCACTGTTTTTCTGAAGATCAATTTGAGCTTTGTTATTGGGATATCTCAAGGATTTCTCTTTTTAATTAGGATGGCTTTTGCCTATCCAAAATATTTTGTTCTTTGTATGAATTTTAGGATTCTTTTTATTTTACTATAAAWGTGAAGAAGGTTATTGGGGGTTTAATGGAAATTAATATTGAATCTACAAACCCTTTTTGTATAATTTTAACAAATACTAGTTCTCCAAATCTATGAGTATTAGAATTGGTTCCATCATCTTCTAGAATCTTTGTCAATTTCCTTTTTTATTGCCTTAAAAATCTTTAGCCTCCATGTTTGGGGTTTATTCTTAGGTAGGTCTTATTTGCTTATTTGTGTTGTTTTAAGGGATTATGAAYAGAATTCCTCCCATACCTTTGTGTCTTGGTGAGTTCTTCATTGCTATCTAGAAAACCTATGATTTTTCTATGTTGATTTTGTATTTTTGCTGAGAGCATTAATCAGGTCTAAGAGTTTGCTGCTGGRGTGTGAGAGTCTTTTAAGTATGAGCTCCTGTCAAGTGAAAATAGGGAAAATTTGGATCCTTCTTTCATTTTTGAAACCCACTCTCCTGTAACTTTCTCTCATGTCTCTAGTTAAAACTTTAAGAGCTATATTGAATAAGAAATGAGAGACAGTGTATGCACCCTTGTCACATTTCAGATTATCATGGAAAAATGCTTTCTTTTCCCTATTGAGTATAATGTTTGTTATAGGCTTGGCATACATACCCTTATTATGTTGAGATGTTCCTTTAAGCCYCTATTTCTTTAGACCATTTACAATGAAGGGTTGCCAAACACTGCCAAGTGTTTCTCTTGCATCTCTAAAGATGATCATGTGATAACCATCCTTAAGTCCATTCGCATGCTGTCTTGCATTTATCCATTTAGATGCTGGTTTGAACTAAGCTTTGATGAATATAAAATGAGATGCAGATTAGTCACGACACAYGATTTCATTAAGGTTTCCTGAGATTCCTTGTTTTATTGAGAGTTATTTTTATCTATTTCCTAGGGAAATTGGCCAATCATTTTACTTTTTTCTTTCCCATAATTTCTTCTCCTTTGTATTTTGATACCAGGGCAATCCTGGCTCTCCAGGGAACTCTGGTAGCATTCTTCTTTTTCTGTTTAATGGATAGTTTCATTAAAGGAATTAAAGGAGGATTGATGTTAAATCTTCTTTGAGCTTTGGGAAGAAATCATCAGCAAATAMATCTGTCCCTAGACTTTATTTTGCTATGAAAGTTTAAATACTGCTTCAAATTATTGCGTGATATTTGTCTATTTCTGTTGTCAATAACCTCCTTTAAAGATGTTGACATCTTCCAAGAGGATGAGGTTTGAAGAGATTGTTGAAAACTTGCTGTAAAATGCTATTGTTTGCCAGAACTAGGACTGTGGCTTAGGGGTGGAAAGGATCTTCTCAGTTCCCTGAGTTTGAATCCCCATGCCACAAAATAAATGACCAAGAAGAAAACATCTGCCTGTGTGTACCGGCCTCATGTCTCCTGTGCTCCTACCACAGTGCAGCGATTCTTTCAGTTGTTCTGTCCTTGGATTGGTTTATTTGATTTTTGATTGCATGCCATGCACTCCATTTATTGAAACAGCTGAAAAGAAGAGAGAAATATACTTATAAAAGTCTGTCTGAACCAAAAAGTGACCCCAAATGATTTAAAAACCTTTATTACTAGTTAAAAAAATACAATACTGAAATATAAAGTCAGCTCTCTGGGCTTTGCTATGTGAACTTGTACCAAGTTCAAAGACATTAACATGTTGACCCATGTACTACACTCTGAAAGTTAGGTTTAGTGTTTTCTCTTGGGTGAACGTGAGATATTAAATTGGATTCTGTGGGTCTCTCTGCTCTGCCTTTGTTTTCTGTAATCTTCACTGCAGGGCACAGGGCACCATTATTCTCTATCACTGAGACCACAGCAAGATCACAGGCAGTTCTCACTTGTGCTTCTATCAAAACGCCAAAAAGTATAATGCCTTCTCTCTTCTGTTCATTTATTAACTTGTAAAACTTTCTGACAGTTACACAGTACGCCGAGTGTTCCACGTGACCCTATTGCTTGTACCCTCTGTTTTCCTTTCTCTCTCCCCTCTGTAGTCTCCCTTCTTCCCTCAAATAACTATACTTCTTTGTTGATCTAACATATGAACATACCATTTTATGTAGCTGTATAAGATCTAGGAACCATGGGAAAGTGAAGAGTTTTGTTTTGTTTTGTTTTTTCTCCCTGGTATTCTCTTCATTCACTTCCTATGGCTATTTTCATTTGCATCCTCTTTTTTTTTTCTCAAACAGTATCATCTCAGTTTTTGTGACTGAAGAATAATTTTATTGTGTACACAAACCACTCTTTCTTTATCCATTTATTTCTTGTTGKATTTATTTCTTGGTCCCATGATACAGCTATTATTGCTAACAAAGCTGCAATAATATCAATGTAAAACTATCAATGGCTTGCAGGCTGCTGGGTATAACTCAGAAGTGGTATTACCAGGTCATACATAGGTCATAGTTGTTCACTGGTTTGGGAGAAAGTCCATATTGATTTCATACTGGTTGGAATGCTTTACTTTCTCAACAGTCATATAGACAGTTCCTTTCTCTCTACATCTGTGGCAGATTTTTTTTTGTAATTTATTTACATTAGATTTTATTTTATGTGGCTTTTAAGCCTACTGCAACATTTTCGCATGTTGATCATATTAACCCACATCAGCTACTATTGTCTCCTCAGTGTGCCAGCATTCTCTTTCCCTAATCTTGACAAAGGCCACACTTTACCTCTGTTTTATGATCGTCTGTTCAGACCATAGAGGGTCATATCACATTTGACATACTCCWGATCTTGTCATTCAGGTGAAAGGTGGATCAAATAAGTGGAGGTAAATGTGAGTGGTCAGAAGGACAACATTCCTCATTCTCTTCCCCATCCTCACCMCCATCCCKATRACCATCCTCATCCTCCCCTTCCTCCTCACCCTCACCCTTAGTCTTAGGGTGTAAGGGAGGCCAGCACATGATTGGAGAGGCAGACAAACTCATGGTATTGAACACAATCGACTATTACATAATCACAAAGGCAAGACATACAGCTGCCTTAAAAGTCCTGTGAGGCACACCTTGTGAAGTTATAAAACTGTAATGCAGGCTGGCAAATGAATCAGCTGTAAAGAGCACCAACTGCTGTTGCAGATGACCATGACTAGGGTCCAGCACCCAGATGCAGTGACTCACAATCACTGGCTCCCTCTTCTGACTCTTGTCAGCCTCATATACATGCACATACCCACACACAGGAATATGTTTCCTAAAGGAGGGTGGGGGAGGTGGGRGAGGGGGATCACATCTCTGGTCTTAAGTCACAGAAACCAGTGGRCACATTTTGAACCACCAGAGGGCAGTCAAGTGTAACTASCCCACCACATGCCACCTTTATTAATAAATTCCTAAAAAGAAATGTGAAAGGAAACATTTTTAAGTGGTCTTCTCTTAGCTAGAAGGTGAAATGTAAAAGAGTTTAAGAATAAATCTGTTCSCATCAGGAAAATACTGAAGTGTCCACTTCAAGGTTTTGTTTTGTTTTGTCTCAAATCCATTGTTTTACTTGAGAGAAGCACATGTTATGAGATGCCCACAGTTTTGCTTGTTAAATAAGCCAGTGCTATTGATCTATATATTACATATCGTGGACTTCAGTAATCTAAGGTGCGCAGCTTCGTAGAGTTTAGTATCATCAGAGTTATGCAGCCATCATCATTCTGTAACTTGAGAACAGTTTTCCTCAGCCCTCTTTGCATTTACTCTCGACTATGTTCCTAGCACTCAGGCTCCTGCCCTGAGCAATCACTATGCTCTTTCATCTACAGGTTTTATAATTCTAGAGAGCTGTGTAAGTTTTAATTCTGGCACCGCAAGTTTCCATGGGGTGTTAGGATGTTCAGATTGTGGTGTTTGCCTATGTATGTGACTGCTGTGAGAATACTCACTCTACTCACCCCACCTTATTTTCTCATTCTGTGCACCTGAAAGAAAAAAGATGACTCAGGTGCTTTGCCAGAGTAATAGAGTTTCCTGGAGGCACAGAATAGGTCCATTTGAATAGTGCAGGGAGGGGACCACATTGTTGGATTCTAGGGTCTCATCAGATGTATGTTCTTGGAGATAAAGTTCAATACAATCACAGGCTTCAAGCAAAACAACTGAAAATGGRCAGTGTTGGATTTAGAGTTCAGAGTGCTAMCAGTTACATTGAAAAYGTACCCTACATGCCTGTCAGTATATTTACTGTGAATTACTATGCCTTAATATAAAATTTTATTTTAAACACCAATCTCAAGAACTTCTTTAAATGAGAATATAAACATTGAAACCTTTAATAAGYTATATTATGTTATTTGTATAAATTAGCTATATTACTAGTATAAATTGATTATATAAATCTATCATTTGTAATATTAAAGATAAGAAATTGATGGACAATTTTTCACAGCTATGGAGAATTGTAAATCAGATCTAGAGAATTTATCTGTAAACCTTAAGCATAATAATATGAATTCATATAAACTGGTGGTGAATATGGCATACAAATTTTATTAACTCAGAGTTTCAGTCCTATTCCATAAAGTGAAAGATAATAATATGAATATTCAACATTATTTTTTTGAATAATTACACATGTTCTCCTCATAAGCTGTCAGCTTTGAAGATTATTGTTATTCATTTGGATTTCAGCTCCTTTTTTTCATGGCATATGAGGAATGTTTGTTAATAAGGTAAATAAAACTCTGGTTATAATTAGTATAAATTTTAAAAAGTTTTTTTTTAATGTTTAAAATCTTGGAGAAAGTGAAACTAGATTCCATTATATTAAAAAATAATTGATTTTCAAAAACATAATGTTTAATATGTCAGTTTAGATAATACATTTCCTCCTGAAATACTGAAGATGCGTTTTGGAGATCAGAGACTAAAGGGGGATAGAGACCTAAAAACAGTTTGAAAGTAGTGTGCAAATCTCAAGTTACTGAGGTATGGTTTTGTTAGAGTCTTTCTGGGAAGAGAAATGATATCTGTATAGTTTTAATGGGCTATTAGATGTTAGCGTGGAGAAAAATTCCAAAAATCCTTCCCCTTTCTCCTCARGCATGGAGAAAGACTAATAGCTGTTGCCAGTGAAATACAGACATTGAAATGGGGTTGAAGAAGTAGAATTCAGGCAATGTGAGGCATTTTTACTGTTTCCAAAAAGGAGGACATATTGAAAATCTGCCCAGAGAGTACTGACATCATCAAATGTACTTTTCCTAAAGGCAAAATTATAGACTGAATTGTGTGTCTAACATTTTTTATTTTCAAATATAATCCTCAATATGATGGTATTCTGGAGGAGGACATTGTGGAGGCAGCTTTGTCACAGAGTTGAGGACCTCATAGCATGAGTCTTTGTAAAGGAGAAGGAAAGAGTAAGAAACTGGAACTATCCTTCCCCTTTTCTGTCTCTGAAAAAAAAGAACTTGTCAATCTTTAGCCTGGAAGTGGACTTCACACCCAATGATGCTGTCCTCCTCACCGCCAGCTTCCAGTCTCAAGAAGTGAGSAAAAGAAATCCCTGTACACAAACAATGCATTTTATGGAGTTTCTTACAAAARCCCACAGTTAGACAATATACCCTCTGTGGAACATTTCAGAAAAAAAGGGATGGATCTCCTTGTAATGAGCTGTCCAACTATGACATTGTTATTAATACTTTATAGGAGAAAACTTGCAGAGTTAAGCTAAAATATTAAAATAGAGGATAAAAATCCAGCTTGTAGGAGAAATAATACAAGTATTTTGGTTAAATAAGGGATCTGAAAGAGCATAGGATTCTGAGTAGATTRCCATCTTCTCTTGGTTATCATCGAAAGAGAGGGGAACATGTGCAGAAGCWGCGGATGCTGAGGGTCTGAAAAGAGATGCCAATGAGTATGATAAAGTTGAAGATCCATGAACTATCTAAGCAATGGCTTCAACTTTAGAACCTGGCATCAGTGCTTAGGTACGAGAAGAGTCTGGGCTGAAGATAAATTTTTCAGATCAATTAARCTATAGATAGCACTTCAATAGTTAAGTTATTACACCTGTCTGAATATCTTTCTCCAGTTATTTTTTTGGCAAAGTTCTTCTCATTCTTGAAATTTTGGTTTACTTCTATCACAGAATTGCTTTCTTTCTGAAGCAAGTGAAGGTCTATGAACAATCATGGTGCCCACAGATTGATTTTGCTATGTAGGAGTGGCAGTCAGACTTAAATGAAATTCTTTGTGCTCTTCTTGGTTACTTGTTCTGTGTCAACTAAGTGTGAATAATGAGACTATAGGTCATATATATATATATATATATATATATATATATAGTGTGTGTGTGTGTGTGTGTCTGTGTGTCTGTGTGTCTGTGTGTGAAATATGTATATATTTTCAAGGCTTACAGAATTTCTATTACATTATAAGTTTGGACATAGACCAGGAACAAATCTTTCCATCTAACTTCTTCACTTAGCTCACACTAGTTCTAACAGATATTATTTTTAAAAAATGACAAAAGACAACAGGTGTTGCTCTGGACTAGGAGACAAGGGAACTGTCATACAGGACTGTCAAGGATTATATTATATTATTAGCACAGCCATTATGGGAAAGGACATGGAAGCTCCTTCAGAATTGAAAATGGTGCTGTCATATGTCCTACCAACCCGTCCTCTGAATTCACAGCTAAAAGAAATATCAGAAGAAAGCCAGGGTGCCCGCCTCCCCTAAGGTCATTGGACACTGACAACAGCAAAGATATGTGATCAACTTAACAGCCCGAAGGTGGATTAACACATTAACAAAATAGTAGATATGCATATACATAATTAATACTTATTACTTATTAAATATAAACTCATATGGTTTGAGCCACTGTGGAAGAGCCCAAAGGCAATTATGGTTAGCGAACTAACTCAGGTGCAGAAGAAAAAGACAAATGCCCAACATACTCATTTCTGTAGGTAATAGCTCAGCTTGGAAAGCTGAACTCAGAGAAGAGAGACGAACGATCATCCCCAGGGGCTGGGAGTTTGAAGTTTTAGATGATGGTAGAGGATCTAGAACGAGGAGCATCTGCAGGTCTGTTGTGTGGTAGGAAGGTTGCTGAGAATGGTAATGTATGGTGCACTAGAAACTTGCTAGCAAAATGCATCTTAAATGTCATGAAAATAACTATGTGAGGGGAATGGTGATTTCATTAGCTTGATGTTAGGCACTCTTCGGTATATATCCATGGCAAATACCACATTTTACACCTTAAACTTTCAAGTTGTTTGTAAAGTAGGTCTTAAGAAAGATTAAAGAAAAATTATACCAAGAACAAGCTTTTCATAAGTAAAAAGCTCCAAATAAACTCGAATAAAAATGCACAAAAATGCACTGCTGTGAAACACAAAGTTTAGACTCTAGGTATTGCTCTGGGAACTCCTAGGATGCCATGTAGTTCATGTAAAACATCTTATCGTTCCAGGCCTGGTGGTGTTGGTTTGGATTATCAGTCACGTGGGAGACTGGAGCAGGGCGGCTATATATTCAAGGCCTTCCTGTGGTACACGGTGAGTTCAAGACCAGCTTCGGGAAACTTTGTGAGATTCTGTTTCAAAACGAGAGTGAAGAGTGGTCAGGCAATTTCTCACCAGTAGAGCATTAGATTCTCGTCTACAAGGCCCTGCTTCAATCCACAGTAAAGACAGACAGACAGACAGACAGACAGACAGACAGACAGACAGACAGACGCACCACATACAGATGACACACAGACACACAGACATGGAGTAGGAGAGGGGTGAGGAAGAGGGAGTACCTGAAATTCCTCAGATTTTCAAACTGTTGACTGTCATCAAATGCTTTTAATCATTAAATGATGTGATTTAGGCACARCCCTTATGACTAACTCACATGACCTATTAGCTTTGGCTCTAGAGGGTCATTTAAGGGTCTCAGATGCTACTTTCAAGAACTGAGCACTGCTGGCATAATAAAATTATCATTATTATTAATTATTATTAGTAGTAGATTATTGCTTATTATTGTTGYTTATTATCTTTCCATTGAGTGTTCTTTGTAGCGAGCTGAGTTCTTAAATGGCTGTCAGCTTATAGCGCTTCTGGCTTCGGAATCCCTGCAGTCCTTCACATGGGTTTGTAACATGCGTTTAGACATGGGTTTAGAACATATTATAGTTGATATTGGCCTCAATAATCCTGATTCTTATGCAGTGTCTCTAAATGTAGACAGGTACTAACTTTGACCATTTTTCTTATTAAAGCTGTGTCCCAAGTTGGGAAATGACATTTAGGAGGTTATTCTATCCACTCTGCTTTTCCTCATTTCCTCCCAAGCAAGATGAGTAATTCTATCCACACCTCCACTTCCAGGTTTATTTCCAGTCCCTAGTGGCCACTAATAATATCACCTCTTTGTTGTCAGAATAATATTCAAAGAGAACTTGGTTGCTTTTTAATGCCTCTCCCCTGGGAAGTTAATTACTTGGCTCTACCAACAACACAGATCTTGAAAACCTTACTTCATTGAGTTCTCAGATTTTATTTTCTGTGATATTCATGCTTAGATTTTATATGTGCTGAACATTAAGCAGAGAGCTGAAATAATAGTTTCTTTTTTAACTTTAAAGGTTCTTAATTATATTTCATACTCTAAATATTTGGCTGTATTCTTAKTACACATTATTAGAAAATGGAGAGAGGGTGCTCGCTTCGGCAGAACATATTCTAAAATTGGAACGATACAGAGAAGATTAGCATGGCCCCTGCGCAAGGATGACACGCAAATTCATGAAGTGTTCCATATTTTTTATACGGAAATCCATGTAATACACTACATAAACAAGCTCAAAGAAAAAAACAACATGGTCATCTCATTGGATGCTGAAAAAGCATTCGACAAAATTCAGCATCCTTTCATGCTAAAAGTCTTGGAAAGAGCAGGAATTCAAGGCCCATACCTAAACATAGTAAAAGCAATTTACAGCAGACCGGCA